>JADBJO010005909.1:10000-15000 GCA_016801955.1 Conus betulinus
ATGTCCTGTTCACAAAGATTATCTCTGTTCTGTCTTTCGTGGGGATTGTGATCTCCTGTTCACAAAGAGATTATCTCTGTTCTGTCTTTCGTGGGGATTGTTTGTGATGTCCTGTTCACAAAGAGATCTCTGCTCTGTCTTTCGTAGGGATTGTTTGTGATGTCCTGTTCACAAAGATGATCTCTGTTCTGTCTTTCGTAGGGATTATTTGTGATGTCCTGTTCACAAAGATGATCTCTGTTCTGTCTTTCGTAGGGATTGTTTGTGATGTCCTGTTCACAAAGATTAACTCTGATCCTGTATTTGTGCTCTCTCTCTCTCTCTTTAACCAGGAGACAATGATCTCAGCTCTGATCTCATGTTGACAAGACTTGTTGCTAGTTTACGAATCTCTCTGATTCTGTGCCTGGCCTTGGAAACCTTACCACAAGCACTTTCTCTCTCTCTCTCTCTCTTTTCTCTCTCTCTCTCTCTCTCTCTCTCTCTCTCTCTCTCTTAGTCACACACACTCACTCACTCTCTCTCTCTCTCTCTCTCTCTCAGTCACTCTCTCTCTCTCTCTCTCTCTCATCCACTCTTTCACACACACACACACACACACACACACACACACACACACACACAGAGGCTGTAGACACGGACACGGGCGTCAGTGGAAAGGACAGGTTGGTGTGAAGCGTGGGTTAGCAAACAACAGGAAGACGTCGTGAAGGTTTTCTCGGGCTTTCCCAAGCTCATGCGCTTGTTTCTATAGCGGGTGTGTGTCATCATTTTTCGCCCGTTTCCAGCAGATCGGGCCAGATTCATCAGGTTCTAGCAGAAAAACACGGCAACCCGCATCTCCTCTCTCTCCTCTCTCTCTCTCTCTCTCTCTCTCTCTCTCTCTCTCTCTCTCTCTCTCTCTCTCGTCCTTCTTTTCGCCGTTAATCTTCGTGCCTCCCTTCCCTCCCTTCATTTATCTAAAACACACACACACACACACACACACACACACACACACACACACACACACACACACACACACAGAGAGAAAGAGAGAGGTGGGTGGGGGAGGCTGAACCTGTTCATTTACAGAGACCATAGCTGTTACGAAGGGGAGACAACAGAATCCATTACAAAGACAAACAAACAAATAGCGGTGTTTTCAAGGCACACCCAAGGATACATCCTGCGCATGACCTGATTTCTTCACCAAAACTCATCTCACTCACTCTCTCTCTCTCTCTCTCTCTCTCTCTCTCTCTCTCTCTCTCTCTCTCTCTCGTGCGCACACGTGTGTGTATGCCCGCGCGCGCGCGTGCGTTTCTCTGTGTGTGTATGAGTGAATGACTCCTTTTTTGTCTGTCTCTCTGTCACAAACGTTCTCTCTCTCTCTCTCTCTCTCTCTCTCTCTCTCTCTCTCTCTCTCTCTCTCTCTTCTCTCTCTTTCTCTCTCTCTGTTTCCATGAAACGCTTGATGGCGCATCATCACGGTTCTTGTTTGTGAACGGAGAGTAAGAAGAATGGACCACGGATTTATTTGATCGATGTTTTCAGAGGACGCCTTTTGTCTTTCCACGGATCCGTTTTCTTTTCAATCGTATGTTTTTTTGTGTCATGTTGTTTAATCTAAGTAGTGGGAGATATCCCTCCTTGTGGAAGGACCGTGTGGTAGTGTTTGTGCATACGACTACTGGGCAGACGTCGCAGTATTGTTCCTGTAATAACTTGTCCTTCTTCTTCTTCTTCGTCTTCTTCTTCTTCCTCTTCTTCTTCTTCGTCTTCTTCTTCTTCTTCCTCCTCTTCTTCTTCTTCTTCGTTTTCGTCTTTTTATGCTACTACTGTGTCTGCTGTTACTGCTGCTGCTGCATTCTTTCTGTTCTTGTTGCTGCTGCTGCTGCTGCTGCTGCTGCATTCTTTCTGTTCTTGTTACTACTGCTGCTGCATTCTTTCTGTTCCTGTTACTGCTGCTGCTGCATTTTCTTTCTGTTCTTGTTGCTGCTGCTGCATTCTTTCTGTTCTTGTTACTGCTGCTGCTGCATTCTTTCTGTTCTTGTTACTACTGCTGCTGCATTCTTTCTGTTCTTGTTACTGCTGCTGCTGCTGCATTCTTTCTGTTCTGTTTGCTGCTGCTGCTGCATTCTTTCTGTTTTTGTTACTGCTGCTGCTGCATTCTTTCTGTTCTGTTACAGCTGCTGCTGCATTCTTTCTGTTCTTGTTACTGCTGCTGCTGCATTCTTTCTGTTCTTGTTGCTGCTGCTGCTGCATTCTGTCTGTTCTTGTTACTGCTGCTGCTACTGCATTCTTTCTGTTCGTGTTACTGCTGCTGCTGCATTCTTTCTGTTCTTGTTACTGCTGCTGCTGTATTCTTTTGTTCTTGTTGCTGCTGCATTCTTTCTGTCGTGTTACTGCTGCTGCTGCATTCTTTCTGTTCTTGTTACTGCTGCTGCTGCATTCTTTCTGTTCGTGTTACTGCTGCTGCTGCATTCTTTCTGTTCGTGTTACTGCTGCTGCTGCATTCTTTCTGTTCGTGTTACTGCTGCTGCTGCATTCTTTCTGTTCGTGTTACTGCTGCTGCTGCATTCTTTCTGTTCGTGTTACTGCTGCTGCTGCATTCTTTCTGTTCGTGTTACTGCTGCTGCTGCATTCTGTCTGTTCTTGTTACTGCTGCTGCTGCATTCTGTCTGTTCTTGTTACTGCTGCTGCTGCATTCTTTCTGTTCTTGTTACTGCTGCTGCTGCATTCTTTCTGTTCTTGTTACTGCTGCTGCTGCATTCTTTCTGTTCTTGTTACTGCTGCTGCTGCATTCTTTCTGTTCCTGTTACTGCTGCTGCTGCATTCTTTCTGTTCCTGTTACTGCTGCTGCTGCATTCTTTCTGTTCTTGTTGCTGCTGCTGCTGCTGCATTCTTTCTGTTTTTGTTACTGCTGCTGCTGCATTCTTTCTGTTCTTGTTACTGCTGCTGCTGCATCCTTCTGTTCTTGTTACTGCTGCTGCTGCATTCTTTCTGTTCTTGTTACTGCTGCTGCTGCATTCTTTCTGTTCTTGTTACTGCTGCTGCTGCATTCTTTCTGTTCTTGTTACTGCTGCTGCTGCATTCTTTCTGTTCTTATTGCTGCTGCTGCTGCATTCTTTCTGTTCTTGTTGCAGCTGCTGCTGCTGCATTCTTTCTGTTCTTGTTACTGCTGCTGCTGCATTCTTTCTGTTCTTGTTGCTGCTGCATTCTTTCTGTTTCTTGTTGCTGCTGCTGCTGCATTCTTTCTGTTCCTGTTACTGCTGCTGCTCTTTTCCCTCCTCTTGCTCCTCCTGCTGCTCCTCGCCTTCCTCCTTCTCCTCCTCTTTACTCTTACCCTTCCTCTTCTTTTCTTCTTCTTCTTCTTCTTCTTCTTTTCTTTCTCCTGCTCCTGCTGCTGCTGCTGCTGATGTGCTGCTGCTGCTGATCTCCTCCTCCTCCTCCTCCTCCATCTTCTTCTTCTTCTTCTTCTTCTTCTTCTTCTGCTCCTGCTGCTGCTGCTGCTGCTGCTGCTCCTCCTCCTCCTCCTCCTCAATCTTCTTCTCTTCTTCTTCTTCTTCTCTGTGTGTGTGTGTGTGTGTGCGCGTGTGCGGCGCGCATGCATATGCATGCAGGTGCGCGCGCTCTCTCTTCCTCTGGTGTCTGTCGGGGTAGCCCAGGGTAAGAAAGAATGGTCAGAGCTGAAGCGCCGGTTCGCTGTGTGCATGTGCGGAAGCTTTTGTTTCAGTGACGTAGTAGTCTGCGTCTTTGTGTGCCAGTCAAAAAACAGGTTATGGCGGTGTGGGCAGGGGCTCCGGCAAAGGCTGTCACCCGCTGCAGCGCCTGGGTGTTGTTTCAAAAAGAGAGAGAGAGAGAGAGAGAGAGAGAGAGAGAGAGAGACAGAGAGAGAGAGCAGAGAGAGAGAGAGAGAAAGAGAGAGAGCCTCCTCCCCTACTCTGCTCATCTAGCACGTTCTGCCTGTATGTTTGGGTAATGTCGTAGTTTGGGCCTTCGCGAAATTAGAAAAACATGTCAGGCTGTACTACTAGATAGAGGGCAAACAAAAACAGGGGGGACAAGAAGAGGGGATGGGGTGGGAGGGGGGGGGGGGAGAGAGACAGCACGAAAGAAGATATGAATGAGGGAGAGAGAGAGAAAGGGAGAAAAAAAAAGAAACGGAAAGGAAAGGAAGAGTTATTTTCTCTCTGTAATTGAATGTCGAAAGACGTTAGTTAGCTTTTCCAGCGATCGAGACTTGATTAGTTTCTTCTGCTTGCCAGCCCTCTTCTCTCTCTCTCCCTCTCTCATTCTTCATCTCCCCCCCCCCCCTCTCCTTTCCCCATCTCCTCATCAGTCCCTCCCTCTCTTCTCTCTCTCGCTCTCTCTCTCTCTCTCTCTCTCTCTCTCTCTCTCTCTCTCCCCTTCTCTCTCTCTCTCACTTCCCCTCTCTTTCACCCTCTCTCTCTTTTTCTCGGTCTCTCTCCATCCTTTCCCCACCCCCCTCTGCCTCCTCTCATTCCCGCTTCACTTTCCCTCAATCCGCCCCTCTCCTCTCTTACTTCCGTCCATCTCCTCGTCCCATTCTCTCTCTCTCTCTCTCTCTCTCTCTCTCTCTCTCTCTCTCTCTCTCTCTCTCTCTCTCTCTCTCTCTCTCTCCTTCCTTCCCTCCCTCTCACTCACTAAATGCTTGCATTGCATGAATGTTCTTAAGAAAACGCCTTCCCTGTTGTCATTGCAGCATATCATTTCATACCCAGGATTGTTTGATAAATGCCACCCGTGTTTTTTCCCCCCTGCTGTGGGGCAGATTCGTAAACCTGTCACGCTAAATTGGAATTTCAAATCATTGAGAACAGGAGGAGTGTGTGTGTGTGTGTGTGGGGGGGGGGGGGGGGGGGGGCAAGGGGGGCGGGAGACGGAGACGGGGACGGGTGAAGGGGGGGGGGGGGGCCAGGCTGGTGGGGGGTAGAAAGAGAAGGGTAGAAAGAAAGGGAAAAGAGTAGAGTTGATCCGGTTAGGATGGGGGGAAG
>JADBJO010005909.1:20000-23419 GCA_016801955.1 Conus betulinus
TCACTCCTTGCTCCCTTTGTGTGTGTTCAAGGGGATGGAGATATCTGGGTCCTGTTGAGAGAGAGAGAGAGAGAGAGAGAGAGGGGGAGCTAAGCCAAGGGCTAACAAGTTGCTGTGCAGGAGAGGAGAGAGAGGGTGAAGCAGCTCGAGTCAAAAAACCAAGGACTTGTTCGTGGGAAAAATGGTTCCACACCCCACCCCACCCCACCCCCACCCCCACCCCCCACCCCTTCAGCGCAGCAGATGAAGGGAAGGCCCTGAGTGGTCAAACGGAGCGGGGAGTGGGAGGGAAGAGTTGAGCGGAGGGGGAGGGAGGGAGGGGGGGGTACGCCCTCAATGTCGAGGGGGGGCAGCAGCGTGTGGTGTGTGTGTGTTCAGAGCTGGTCAAACAGGTCCCAGTCCTCCCTCAAGTGGCACGGGGCCTGTAGGAGGGAGCGCGCGTGTTTCTAAAATGGAAGTTGTTGGAAGGGGAAGGCACGCCACGGGCAAACTCTCAACTTGAAAAAGAGACGGTGGGGGGGGGGGGGGGGGGGGGGGGGGAGAGAGAGACCAGGGGAAGGACGACATATGCCCGTGTGAAACATGGACAGCGAGAGACTCTTGCAGATTCCAGTTGAACGACTCTTTGTAAGAGGCATCAAACAACAGAGGAGGGAAAGGGAGGTTTTTGTTTTGTTTTGTTTTGTTTTGTTTTGTTTTTAAACATGAAGCAGAGAATAAATACTGAGCAAGAGGAGGATTGAGATGTAGAAGAGTGATACAGTAGATAGGATGGGGGTGGATGATGGAGAGCTGCTTCTACGACCAACAGAGAGAAAGAGAGCGAGAGAGAGAGAGAGAGGGGGGGCGACGAGAGAGAGAGAGAGAGAGAGAGAGAGAGAGAGAGGAGAGAGAGAGAGAGAGAGAGAAAAAAACTATATTACTAAGCACCAAGTCTTGTGTGCGTGGGAAAGGAAAGAAGTTCTGAGGTGGAGGGGGCCACTAAACTAGATCTACATGGCCCCAGGTGTGTGTTGACGATGACAGGAGTAAGGCTGACACCCCCCCCCCCCCCCCCTCGGCCCCCACCCCTTCCACTCTCATCCCATCCCTATTACATAGCTTCCACAACCCACGTCACTTCTAAACGTTTACCCCCCCCCCCCCCCCCCACACACACACACACACACACACACACACACACACACACTCTTCCCATTCGTTCTCCTCCACGCTTTTATTTAGATGAGTGCGGAAAGATGGGCAAAAGTGGAAGCGCAAAGTCTTAGCAAACATCGTGTGTAGCTGCCGCCTTTCTTGTAGCACGAGTCACCTACCTGTATGAAGCTGTGGCCAGCTCCCCGGTGGATGACGACGACCTAGCTGTTGGAGAGGAGAAGAAGGAGGATGTTGCCAGTGTCCTCCTCAGCTTTCTCCACCCCGTGCTTTCTTTGTGAAAGTAGAGCGGCACTGCCTTAGGAGGGAGAAGAATTAGGCTGGGAATTGGGGGGGAGGGGGGGGGGGGCTGACCGGCATGATGCAGAGCACACCAGAGAACCTAGGGCTGTGGGGAACCACCAGGAAATGAGCCACGCTGTGCCTGACTGCACTCTGCCCTCCATCAAAGCTCGTTTGGCAAAATGTCTTGTTGAAAGCGAAATACATCATCGCCAGGCTTTGTTGGGGATATAAAAAATGGGAAAAAAAAGGAACTGTCTGATCTGTATTGAGGACAGAAAGTCTGGAGGTCTCTGGAAACGTAGAGTTGCTGCTGGAACTCTGGAAGCCCAGAACTTGAAATTGTGCCGCAGGGGGGTGGAGAAAAAAGTATGGGAAAGACCGGAAGGGGGTAGGTGGAGAGGGCAGCGAGGGTGTTGACCTGCTCAGGAACGCCACAAGCAAGCAAGCAAGCGCGCACACGCGCACGCATGCATGCACGTACGTACGCACGCACGCACACACACACACACACACACACACACACACACACACACACACACACACTCGAAACTCACCTAAATGTTCATGGCACTTAAGCGGCTGACACACGAGCCTCCCCGCCCGTACGCTTCGGAAGTAAGTACCGGTCGAACCCGATCCCAAACGTAGCGTCTGTCATAGTAAACGTACATCTCAAACGGACTTCGGCGTCCAGTTAAACCCGACCGTTCGAGATACACCGTGATCTATTCGAAACGGACAGTTAGTATCCTCCAACCAATCAGCGCTCAGCATTGAGCCAACACCCATGGCACAAGGAAAAAATGGCGTCGTCCAGCAAGGCGGTCAGACTGTCCGATTCGAGACCAAACATTTGATTGAGTCGTACCAAGGCCATGATGTTGTTTGGAATGTCAACTCAAAAAATTAAAGAATCTAAGTATTCGAGAAAAAGCTTCGTATTCAATTGTACAGTCCTTTGCAAGCGGCATGTGGGGTCAACCTCGAAGGTTTTAAAACTACCCGTGAAGCACTCCGTCCGTTCGACACTGACCGGTCGGACCGCACAGGTTCAAACGTTTCGTCTCAACTGTACGGACGAAAAGGCTCGTGTGTCAGCAGCTTTACAAGACCACAAACCTAAAAACCCAAAGATACATCAAAGATCTTTGGCAAGGAGACTGGAGCTCACAAACTGGTATAAAGTGTGTGTCGGAAACGTCTAGACTTAGGAGAACTCCCGTAAAGAGGCAACAGTACTGCGCGCAGTGCATGCTGGTCACGTGTGACCCTCCCTGCCTGCCCTTCAGGGATCGAGGAGACCCCATCGTGCAGACGGCTTGATAAACTCGCTCAGCATGACACGTCTTTAGAGGGAGTGACGGGGATGTCTTTGAAGGCACACACTATAGGTAGTGTACTGCGGCGGATTCAGTGAAGGCCTCGCTTCGTGATGTTCCCGCTGATGTGATTCGTTTGTGAATGTGCTGGCTTGTTGTTTGTTTGTTTTTTTTTTTTTTTGTTTTTTAAGCAAACCAGCATCTTTCCATTTAATTAGTCGGACTTAAGTATGGTCGGTGACAGTCTTTGTGCTAGATCAGTCTTTATTTGTCTTAAAGGGTTTCGCTTTCGAATGTTTATAGTCTTGGCATGTCGATTTGTATGAAGGTCTTTTTTTGTGTGTGTTTGTTTTTTCTCTTTGTTTGTGTGTTTGTTTGTTTTCTTGCAGCTTCTGACGGGGCTCACGTGGTGGGGGTAGGCTGTAACTCACTAGAGTTGAGGAGAAAGAGGACGGTGATGCGTGTGTGCTGGGTTAGCGGTCTACAGCATCCCGAGTGTTGGCAGGGGGAGGGGGGCAGGGAGCGGGGCGGAACGTTGGTACAGAGGACGGCGGCTGAAGAGGGAGGGGCAGGAGGAAGTCAAACGCTGGCTGCCCGCCGGGCTCAGCTTTTAGGAGATCACTGACCTTTTTTTTTTTTTTTTTAAAGTCGGTTTCTTTT
>JADBJO010005909.1:26135-36135 GCA_016801955.1 Conus betulinus
GTTTAGTAACACTTACGGACACTAGTTTGATTATACACGGCACGTCATCACATGCCTTCTCACCTTCTACCACCATTCACTTTCTCTTAGATCCGTTCCGTTCCCCCCCCCCCCCCCCCCCCCCCCCCCCCCCCCCCCAAAGCCGCCTCCCATCCCTCCCTCCGTTCCCCCTCTGGTGACCTGTCACGTCGACGAGTTTTAAAAAAAAAGTTTTGACGGGACGAGAGGTCTAGGTGTTTTCCCCACAACGGACGTGAGCGTTGACACTGGCCTTCAGCGCGCCCCGCTGACGACTGTGCCCCGCCCATGTAAAGCTCACACTCACCATGTAATGGGCACGTTCCTTTTGAACAGCAGCGCAGCAGCAGCCTGGCCGTGCCTGGCTTACCTCCACTTCTCCGACTCTCTCGCCTCGTGCGCGCAGTGGGAGGCAGTGGGAGAGTAGGATGCAGTGGGAGAGAGGCAGTGGTAGAGAGAGAGCAGGGTTATAGGAGAGAGGCGGAGTCAGTGGGAGAGAGGCAGAGGCATTTTGGGAGAGAGGTGGAGGCAGTGGGAGAGAGACAGGGGTTAGGGCATAGGAGTGTGAGGCAATGAGGCATGGGCGAGACATGGGTTGGGAGAGAGGCAGAGGCAGTGGGAGAGAGGTGGAGGCAGTGGGGAGAGAGACAGGGGGAGGATAGGAGGCAGAGGAGAGAGGCAGTGGGAGAGAGGTGGAGGCAGTGGGAGAGAGACAGGGGAGGAGATGGGAGAGAGGCAGAGAGGTGGAGGCAGTGGGAGAGAGACAGGGGGGGATAGGAGAGAGCTGAGGCAGTGGGAGAGAGACTGAGGCAGTGGAGAGAGACAGGGGGGATAGATAGAGAGGCTGAGGCAGTGGGAGAGAGACAGGGGTGATAGGAGAGAGGTGGAGGCAGTGGGGAGAGAGACAGGGGGTGATAGGAGAGAGGCTGAGGCAGTGGAGAGAGAGAGAGAGGTGGGAGTGGGCAGGACAGGGGATAGGAGAGAGGACAGAGAGACTGAGGCATAGGAAGAGGCTGAGGCAGTGGGAGAGAGACAGGGGTGATAGGAGAGAGGTGGAGGCAGTGGGAGAGAGACAGGGTGATAGGAGAGGGAGACAGGGACGATAGGAGAGAGGTTGAGGCAGTGGGAGAGAGACAGGGGGGATAGGAGAGAGGCTGAGGCAGCCGGATAGGATTTTAGGTAGTTGAAGTCGGAGATATTTGGAGAGGGGATGATATAGTGAGGGAGGGGGAGAGTTGAACGCTTGTAATGATGTGTCATTCTGGATCGTTTGTAATGATGTGTCATTCTGGATCGTTTCTAATGTGTGTGTCATTCTGGATCGACAATCACTTTTCTTAACTGAGCTTCTGTATATACACTTTTTTTTTAGGCTCAATTGTTTATGAATCATTTATTGATTTATTCATGCAGTTACCTGTCAGTTTTTTTTCTTTTGTAATTTCTTAAAGTTTCGTCTGCTTTGTCTAGTTTTTTTTGTTGTTTTTTTTTTTTGTTTATTTATTTATTTAGTCATCTACTTTAATTCTTTTCTTAATGTATTTATAGTTATCATACTTGTTGTAATTTTCATTTATTTATTCATTTATTTTCAATTCTTGTATGAATGAAACAGAAGCGCGCACGCGTGTGTGTGTGTGTGTGTGTGTGTGTGTGTGTGTGTGTGTTTGTGTGTGTGTGTGTTGTGTTTTTTGGGGGCTACGTGTTGGGGAGGGGGGGGGGTAGGGGGGGGGGGGGGGGGGTGGGGGGGGGGGGGGGGGACCATTTGGGTTTATGGCGCCCAGTGTCTCGCCCTGTTCGTTTTCTTGTCTTCTGAATAGCTTTTAATTCCAATGATGTAATAATCCTGTTCATCTTCCTCATTCCATTCGAGACTCGTTCAACGTTGTGAGCTTCTGAAGTCATACTAGTTTATTGCAACTTGAATTGGACGATGGGGAGGGATTGTTGCAGGGACGTTACATCCTTCCTTCATCACCCACCCACGCACCTCCCATCCCTCTCTCCTCTCTCTCTCTCTCTCTCTCTCTCTCTCTCCTCTCTCTCTCCTCTCTCTCCTCTCTCGACTTCCCCTCTCTCTCTCTTTCTTTTCCCCCTCTCCCTTCACTCTCGTTTCCGATCCCTTCTCTTTCTCTTCTTTCTCTTTCCTCCCTTTCTCTCTCTCCCCCCTCCGCACCCTTTCTCTCGCCTTTCCCTCTTTCCATCTCTCTCTCGCTCTCTCTCTCTCCTCTCTCTCCCCTCTCTCTCTCTCTCTCTCTCGTCCCTCTCTCCTATCTCTCTCTCTCTTTCTTTTTTCTCCCCTTCTCTCCCTCTCACTCTCTTTCCTCTCTCTCTCTTTCTCTCTCTTCCACCCTCCTCTCCCTCTCCCCCCCTCGGCCTCTCTCTCTTTCCTCTTTCCATCTCTCTCTCTCTCTCTCTCTCCTCTCTCGATCTCTCCTCTCTCCTCTATCTCTCTTCCTCCTCTTTTCCCGTCTCCTCACCTCTCCCTCTCTCACGCTTTTCTCTCTCGCCTTCTCTCTCTCTCTCTCTCTTCTCATCTCTCTCCTCTCTCCCTCCCTCCCTCCCTCCCTCCCTCATCCTCCCTCTCAGTTGCATGCAACAAACCTTCCAGGCATTCTTCTCTTCAATCACATCCCCCCACCCCCACCCCACCCACCCCACACCCCTTCCTCCACTTTCCCTCCCTCCCTCCCTGCCTGCCCTTGTGTGTATGCTTGCGTTTTAAATATGGCAGTTACTCCGCTGATCCGCCCTGGCTCCGTGTGGCCATGGTGTCTGGCGGTGAGCGTTTCATTTCCGCGGGCCGCTGGCCGTGTGTTTGCCCTTGGTGATGAGAACAGAATCGATTCGGGTCTCTCCATGTTCACCACCTCGTGGGAGATCTTGGATGGGAGGGGTTTTTTTTGTTTTTTTTTTTTTTTTTTTTTTTTTTTTTTTTTGTTTTTTTTGACGATGGGGTTGGCAGGTCTTACGTTTGTTTCCTGTTTGTTTACTTTTCTTGCCTTGTCATCAAGTTCTCACGTTTGTCTAAATTGTAATTTGAATGAATGACATACGCACGCACGCTCCTCCGCTCATTCACACGCGCGCACGCACACACACACACACACACACACACACACACACACCACACACACACACACACACACACACAACACACACACACACACACACACACACACACACACACACACACACACACACACACACACACACACGCCGCGCGCATACGTATGCACGCACGTACGCACGCGCGCACACAGCAAGAGAGAGAGAGAGAGAGAGAGTGTGGTGTGTGTGTGTGTAACGGATTTCTTAATCTGATGTTTGACGGTTTGGACAATGGCCATACTACGACAATATTTTGGCTAGAGAGCGAATCCTGTTGCAGTTAATGTTGTTGTTGCTGTTGTTGTTGTTGTCGTTGTCGTCGTATTGCAAGCTGTGACAAGCCCGAACACGGGAATCGATCGGGGGGGGGGGGGATGTTCTGTGTCTATGCCTGAAGGTCCCCCCCACCCTACCCCCCACCCTGCGTGTTGAAGCAGCCCTTTCCATTCCGATGATGGGCTGAAGGTGGACTGTGTTGGAGGTGATGAGGCGTCCAGGGCCCCGCTGTGCCCGCCTTTGTTGTCCCAGGGAGAGGCTTCTCTGCTCCTGCTGTTTCACGGAGGAAATTAGAAGTGATTTGGTTGTCTGGACTTTTTGGGAGAGGAATGGGGGGGGGGGGGGGTGGAGGAGCAGGAGGAGGAGGAGGAGGGGGAGAGAGAGGGGGGGGGAGAGAGAGAGAGAGAGGGGGGATGGGTTTGAGAGAGGAAGCATCAGAGAAAATGGGGTGCACTGCTTCACGGAATAGGAGAGAGTTCAAGTGCAGCTGTCGGGTACCGTCACACGATAGTCGTGCATCATGCAGAACTGGCCACCATGACAGGGTCTGTTTGTTTGGGTTTGGTTTGTTGTTTTTTTTTAATACTCATTTCGAACTTTTTTTTGGATAAATTAATGGGCTGTTTTTCTTCCATAACAACTGTAATCATGTTTAACAAGAGAGGCAGAGAAGAAAACGAACACGGGGGGGGGGGGGGGGGGGGGGAATAATGGTTTCGTTGTTGATCAGCGTGTTGCTGTTGACAGACAGTATTCATTCGCCATACAAGGCTTTGTCGCTGGAATGGAGAAAAAAAAGGGGGGGAGGGGGAGAGGGAGAGCTATGTCTACTGACGACCATCACCATGTCAGGGAGGAGGCACACGGTGGTTTTTTGCCGCTCTCTCTCTCTCTCTCTCTCTCTCTCTCTCTCTCTCTCTCTCTCTCTCTCCTCTCTCTCTCTCTCTCTCTCCTCTCTCTCTCTCTCTCTGGAATAATAAAGTGCTTAAGGCATACCCGGCAGCAGTGTCTGTCCCACGAATTCGGCGGGATCATTCTCGCCGAACGCGAGTTTTAACACAGGTTATTTCCCATGCACAATTCCGATTGCCCCTATTTTACGTGTTGATCTGTTTTTTCGCTGCTTTGATTTTTTTTTTTTCAATTGATTTCCCCCCCCCCCCCCCCCCCCCCGCCCCCCTCCTCCCCCTTTTTTTATATTCTTTTTCATAAATCGATGGGGATACATCAGAGGAGTGGCTGGTGCCGTCAGCTCTGCCTAAGTTTTATTTGCCATGAGGGTGACGTACTGTTAAGCTGCCATGGTGTGAATTGATACTCTTTTTTTTTTTTTAATATCTTGGTTGTTTCTTCGTTTGTTGTTGTTGTTGTTTTTTATACAGAAACCTTTTCTTTCTCCCACTGCGTTGTGACAGCTTCCTACAGGGCCTGTGTTGCCTTCAGGGTAATACCCAACACTAAACCTGAAGCTGGCACTGGCCTGTTGTCCGCCGACTGTCCTCTGGCGTTTGGTGGTGCCACCGTCTGTTGGTAGTGCCGGTAGAGGACAGTGGCCACCACCCGTTGGGATGCTGGGGTTCCTTACTGTGCAAGTAGATCCCTCCCCCCCCCCCCCCCCCCCCCCTCCGGCAGATCTGGTGTGTTGACTTCCCTCTCGCTCGCCCGCCCCACCCCCACCCCCACCCCCCCTTCTCTCCTCTCTCTCTCTCTCTCTCTCTCTCTCTCTCTCTCTCTCTCTCTCTCTCTCTCTTTACTGTCGTCCTGAGTGTGTTGTGTGTGTGTGTGTGTGTTTGTGTGTGTATGTGTGTTGTGCGCGCGTGAGTGCGTGTGTGCGGTGTGTGTGTGTGTACGTGCGTGTGTGTGTGTGTGTGTGTGTGTGTGTACGTGCGTGTGTGTGTGTGTGTGTGTGTGTGTGTCAGTGGACCATTTTTATTTCAGGTCACACAATCGATGTCATGCCAGATGTTTTGTGGTAAAAGTGGGAACCAGGTGGTGAAGATGGTGCACACTGTCTCGGATAAGCTCAAGCTGTCCCTTCTGCGCTGTTTAGTTGCCTGCATGGCTTTTTTTTTTCTTTACGTTTTTTTTTTTTTTTTTTGATGTTTTGGTTTTTTTGTGGGTTTTTTTTTTTTTTTTTTGGTGGTCACATTTTTGATTTTTTTTCATCAACTTTTGTTTACAATTCAAAAAAAAAAAAAAAACGTTGGAGTGAAAAATCAAGCAGAATGGCTAGCGCTCCTCATTGTCAGTGGTGTTGCCACCACATGTCATACATTGCCTTCTGTTGTTGTCTCTTTTTTTCACGGTGTGTCAATCATCTTCTTTTGATGATCTGAACTGTTCTCTGACACACCGAGTTGGACAGCCCTAGAAAGGAGGCCCTGGGGTGGCCGGCCGTCCTGCACTGTCATCGTGAAAAACTAGAAACTGTTCCAAGACCAACGGATCGAAACGCGCAGCTTGTGTATTGTCATCATGATTGTGCGTTCCTGTAGCGTCTCTTAGTCACCTCCCTTTGTGCGTGTGTGTGTGTGTTGTGTGTGTGTGTGTGTGTGTGTGTGCGGCGTGCGTGCGTGCGTGCGTGTGTGTGTGTGTGGTGTGTGTGTGTGTTTTTGTGGTTGATGTGCCTTGCAGGGCTGATTGTTGCGGGAGTTGGGGGCTGCAAGGTCGTCAGTCAGTCCCCGTTCAGTCCCTGTGCTGGGGTCAGGTCTGCGCGTGGGGCAACACTTGCAAAACAGCTGATAGCAAGCATGTCGACCAGGAGGAGGTGGGGGAGTGGGCGGTGGGGGAAGAGGGGGGGGGGGGGGGGGGTAGGTAGAGGATGGGGATCTCAGACTTGACAACGGACGTTGTTGACAGGTTGTTTAGGCGGGCTCATGGTACTGTGTGGCGGTGGCTTGCTCGGTCTTGTTTTCAAGTTTCGGCGCTTATTCGTGTGTGTTAGTTAGTTTCTCTCTCTCTCTCTCTCTCCTCTCTCTCTCTCTCTCTCTCTCTCTCTCTCTCTCTCTCTCTCTCTCTCTCACACTCACACCACACGTACGGCGTTGGGGATGGGGGTGAGGTTGGAAAGGTGGTAGTAGCATTGTTAAACAAGAGTGACAGGAAAATCAATGGCGGTTTGTTTTGAAAGGCTGGCCCGAGTTTGCCTTCCTCTTCATACAGCCTTTCAGCCAGTGTCTGGGGCCTGGATGGGGAATCATCTTCTCTCCCTCCTCTCTATACCACGGCCCCAGCCGCCCGCCCTCTCTGGTTTCTGTTTTTCTTCTGTCTCCTTCATCTCTCTTTCTCTCTCTCTCCTCTCTCTCGCTCTCTCTCTCTCTCTCTCCTCTCTCTCTCTCTCGCTCTCGCTCGCCTCGCTCGCTCGTTCCTCCTCTCTCGGTCTCTCTCTCGTTCGATCCCTCCTCTCTCTCTCGCTGCTCTCTCTCTCTCTCTCTCTCTCTCTCTCTCTCTCTCTCTCTCGTTCGCTCCTCTCTCACCTCTCTCTCTCTCCTCTCTCTCTCTCTCTGCTCTCTCTCTCTCTCTCTCGTTCGCTCTCTATCTCTCTCTCTCTCTCTCTCTCTCTCTCTCTCTCTCTCTCATAAACACACATACGCGCGCGTGCGCATTTAGTTGGATGCCCCGATGTGTGTATGTGTATGCGCGCGCGCGCGCGTGTGTGGTGTGTGTGTGCGTGCGTGTGTGTGTTTGTGTGTGTGTGTGGGAGAGAGGAGAGAGAGAGAGTGTGTGTGTGTGGCGTGTGCGCGCGTGTATGTGTGTGTGTGTGTGTGTGTGTGCGCGCGCGCGCGCGCGCGTGAGTGTGTGTGTGTTTGTGTGTGTGGGGGGAGAGGAGAGAGAGAGAGAGAGTGTATGTGTGTGTGTAGGCGCAGGAGGGGCGGGTGTTTCAGTTCTATATATTATCTTCTGTGCAGGCTTTTTATCTGCGATGAGTTTCCCCTGTTTGTCTGTGTGTGTGCGTTTTCTTCTTTCTTCTTCTTCTTCTCTGTTTTTTTCTTCTTCCTTGTCTTCTTTTTCTTCTACTTCTTCTTCTACTTCTTCTTCTTCTTCTCCTCCTCCTCCTCCTTTCTACTTCTTCTTCTTACTTCTTCTTCTCATCTTTCTCCTCCTCCTCCTCCTCCTTCTTCTTTTCTTCTTCTTCCTTTCAGCTGTCCTTGTGATTTAGAGGAGACAAATGAAGCGCAATGGGTCTGGCATCTCTGAAACGGTTTTTTTTTTTTTTTTTTTCCTGTATAGGGAATTTATAGCGCAGTATATTGTCCTAATGCTTTGAAAATCGATATGGCATGTGTAAGAAGTGTGTGTGTGTTTGTGTGTGTGGTGTGTGTGTGTGTGTGGGTGTGTGTGTGTCCTGGGATTTTGAGAAGTTGTATCTTGGTCCTGAACCGAGAGTGTTTGTTGGATTTTTTTTTAACGGGTTTTCAGCCCTGATTTACCCCGTAGCCGGCTGTGCATTGTCATCGGTCTGGTTATGAACGTGAGGATGAACACGTCTTCACTGGTGCCCCCGACTTTGTCCCAGGCGCGGTGGGGGTTCAGTTTTTGTTTGGTTGTTGGTTTGTTTGTTGTTTTCCTGTTGACATTGCACAATCTTTCAGCACCGCTTGCACAATCTCCAGCACCTAGTCCTCAGCCCAGAAGCGACAGAAGGAAGATCAAGAGACGTCGAGGTTCTTGGATTTGTAGGCGTCACAAACTGAGCCAAGTTCCCCCCCCCCCCCCCCCCCCCCCCCCCCCCGGGTGCTCCTCTTGCTTGCTGTTGATGTGTCAGGGTTACCAGCTGTGTGGGGGTCCTCGTGGGAGCCATGCCTCGGCCTAATCCGACACAGCAGTAAGGAACACGTTGGGTGGTGGTAGAGGGAACGTGTAGCGCAGATCACGTCAACAGCGCTGTGCCTTGGCATGCGGTTCTACAGACATGATCTTTGGCGCCACAGTTTCGGTTAGGATAGAACTAACTTTCGAAGCGTGAACATGCCGCATCGTCGAGTGATTAGCGTTGATTGATCAGTCGTGCCACGCTTCCGCGGAGGACTCTGCTGCACACACGAGAAGCAGCCAGGGAACTGTCAGCAGATGGCACAGGCCGCTGCTGCTCTAATTTCAGTTCATGCGGAGTTCAGCCCCCACCCCCCACCCCCACCCCCACCCCCACCCCCCCCCCCCCCCCCCCCCCCCCCCCCCGGGGCATGTGTGAGTGCTATCGGAAAGAGAAAGACGACTCCCAGGGAAAGTGGAGGGGTGGAGGGAGAAAAGGGGTCGACGGGGAAGGGGGGAGGGGGGCACTGGATGTGGGGGGTCGAAGACCATACAATGTATATATTGTAAATTCTTTGGTGAGAGGTGGCAACAATCGTGTTGCTGCTGCTGCGATGTGGGGTGGTATAGGAGGAAGTGTGTGCGCGTGTGTGTGTGTGTGTTGCTTGAGACAGACACTGGTTGCTTACAAGCCCAGTGACGAGGCAGATCCCCCAGTGTCAGCTGAGCGGGGGGGGGGGGGGGGGGGGGGGGGGGGGGGGTCCCTGTCCGCATGGTGATGGAGACACGGGCCCGAAGTGGACCGGGCACGCTTCCTGCCCGGGTTTGCCGACACGTGTGCCGTGTGGCCCGGGGCCCAGTGTGCAACACACTCCTGCTACCACTCCTGACTGCCCCCTCCTCACCCACTCCCGTGGCCGCTTAGTGCGTGAATTGGACCACTCCGCCTTGACCCTGGCGACGATTCCGAGAGAGAGAGAGAGAGAGAGAGAGAGAGAGAGAGAGAGAGAGAGAGAGAGAGATTCTACAGTTTTCAGCACCGTGACGTCGGAAACCCAAGCTGAACTGCCTTTCAGAACTGCCTTTCAGTATTCGACTGCCCGCTAACACACAGTAACTTCCTCAGTGACATCCAGACTAGGGGTGCGTGACTCCAGGGTTGTGAACTTCAGCGCTTCCTTCCAGTCGGGTTGCGCTCTGGGAGGGGGGGGGGGGGGGGGGGGGGGGGGGGGGGCTGAAGGTAACGCAGAAAACGAGTCCGGAGCTTTTCTTTTTAAGCCTTCTGGACTTTTCAGTGCTTGTTGGTCCGCCACGTCGTGTTTGTTCCGGGCTGTGGAGGCTGAGATGTTCAAACGCGCCGCTTTTGTGCCATCCGTTGTTCCTTTCATTAGTTTGGCGACCTGGCAGTGGCCAGAAAGACACGTTGTATTCTCGTGCTTATAGTTGGGGCGTTCTCAACGTCTCGTGTCTGTAGGGCCTGAGGATGGCAACGGGCGGTTTTGGGGTCTTAGGATGCTCGGGGATTTTCGCTGACATTCCCAGTCCCTGGTCCTGCACGACAAGGCAGAGGTGGCGTGACCAGTCCAGTACAGTCTTATCCAGGATCTTCTGGGCCTGCCTGTGGGAGATCCACCCTCCACGGAGCTCTTCTGTGCTGTTCAAACACCCCCCCCCCCCCCCCCCCCCCCCCCCCCATCTCTTAACATGGCGAGTGGAGAGTCCAGGCTGCGCCACTGTGACCGACCGGTGTTGTGACGTTCTGAAGCAGTTACGAGTGACTCGTCAGGGGGCAGG
Organism: Conus betulinus; assembly: GCA_016801955.1. Classification (NCBI taxonomy): domain Eukaryota; kingdom Metazoa; phylum Mollusca; class Gastropoda; order Neogastropoda; family Conidae; genus Conus; species Conus betulinus. The sequence goes on from JADBJO010005909.1 coordinate 36,087, forward strand.
CATCTAGTCTGCGTCAGCTGCTAGACTCATGCTACACACTTGGAAAAGA
>JADBJO010005909.1:43635-61135 GCA_016801955.1 Conus betulinus
GCCAGGGGTCACGGCTTCCTTCCGTCCAGGGGTGGGGGAGGCGGGGAAGGCGAGTGGCGGTCCCGCAGTTCGTACCTCGGGTGGTGTTTGGGGGTGTTGTGTGTCTCGCCCGAGAGGTGTCGGCAACACCCTGTGACCAGTGTGCGGTGCTGGTGGTGGTGTGATGGTGGGGGGGGGGGGGGGGTGTGTGTGTGTGTGTGTGTGTGTGTGTGTGTGTGTGTGTGTGTGTGTGTGATGGGAGAGCGGCCTGTGAAGATTGGCACGGCGTCTGTCACGCTGAGTGAAATCAAGACTGTTGATTGGTGGACTGTGTGTGTGGTGTGGGGGGGGGGGGGGGGGGGGGGAGGTGTAAGCGTTTGAAGTGTGATAAAACATAGTCTGTCGGTTTTAAGCATCGGGAAAAGAGAAGGGAGTGGAATAAACCTTGCTATCAGCCTACATCTACATTGGATTGTAAGGAGGCGTTTGAAGTGCACAAACGTGGCATTTGGGAGTGATGATTTGATTAGGGGGGGGGGGGGGGGGGGAGAAAAAGGTTGAAGTGACGGCGACAGTGCTGAGACAGTTTCTCGGTCATAAGGTTGAAAGGCTTTGTGACGGTTGGGAGTAGAAGAGATGACGGTGTGAAACTCATTGACGTCAACTCTCAACGGCTTTTATGTTGGTGGAAGTGTGAACTTCGTGGGCTGTATCCTACGACCTATGCCCTGCTATTACCGTTACGTCGCGATCATTTTTACAGCGTATTTTCATTTGTAACTTTCCAGACTGGTTTTCCACACAACACTCGTGTGTGTGTCTGTGTGTGTGTGTGTGTGTGTGTGTGTGTGTGTGTGTTGTCTTCCGGATACATGAGTGCGTGAGATACAACGTGAGACATTTTCTTCGACGACAGACAGACACAGTCGGAACGATGACACCACCAATCGCCCTGTGGCATAGTGTTTGGTTCCAAGCCCTCACCTGAAAAGGCAGCCGATGGGTGTCCATGTCTCCTCACTGTTCGTATCCCAGACAGTCGTGTGCATCGTGCTGAGCGGCAGCCAGAAGAAGACCCACAGGAGCTGCCGTCAGCTGGGAGCGTGGCGTGTCGGCTGCCCATCTGTAGCGGCCAGACGGAAAGCCGTTGCGTGACAAGCGCCGTGTAGTAGTCCATGCCCCGCCCTCCGCTGTCCACTATCGGCTCCGAACAACTGACTCGGCCCACAATCACATCGGCTTCGTCTGTGGCTGCCCCTGACAATCACATCGGCTTCGTCTGTGGCTGCTAAAGACTGACAATCATCGGCTTCGTCTGTGGCTGCTAAAGACTTGACAATCACATCGGCTTCGTCTGTGGCAGCTAACGACTGACAGTCACAGCTTTGTCAGTGGCTGCTGAAGTTTGACAATCACATCGGCTTCGTCTGTGGCAGCTAACGACTGACAGTCACATCGGCTTCGTCTGTGACTGCTAAAGACTGACGATCACATCTGGTTTCTTTCGCTGCTAAAGGCCGACAGTGATATCTGGTTCGTCTGTCTCTGCTAAAGAGTGACAATCGCTTGGAGTTTCATCTGCCACTGCTGAAGACAATCACACACATCAGGTTCGTCTGGTGCTTCTAAAGACTGCCAGTCACACCGGCTTCGTCTGTCGTGACGAAAGCATGACAGTCACGTCAGCTTCATCTGCCGCGGTTTTAAGACGTCGCCAGGCTTCGTCTGTCACAGCTGAACACGACCATTACATCAGTTTCCGGTCCTGACAGTCACATCGACTTGACCAGTCACTGACAATCCTACAGGCTTCGTCTGTGACAGTTACCTCGGCTTGACCGGTCACTGACAGTCCTCGGCTTCGCCTGACCATCACATCGGCACTGACCAGTCAGTGACAATCACAGGCTTCATCTGTCACAGTTATCGGCTTGACCGGTCACTGACAATCGGCTTGACCTGTCACCGTCACATGACAGTCAGTGACAATCATACAGTCTTCATCTGTCACAGACAGTGACATCGGCTTGACCCGTCACTGACAATCCTACAGGCTTCCTCTGTCACCGTCACATCGGCTTGACCAGTCAGTGACAATCATACAGTCTTCATCGCCAGACAGTGACATCGGCTTGACCTGTCACTGACAATCCTACAGGCTTCGTCTGTCATGACCCGTCACGACAATCTTACAGGCTTCCTCTGTCACATCGGCTTTCTCGCCAACAATCCCATCTGTCACTAAATAATCATGTCGGCGGCTTCCTCTGTCACTGCTGAAGACTAAAAATCCTGTCTTGTTCATCCGTCACTGGCAGTCACATGCCTCGGTCTGTCACTGCCAGAGACAGCCAATAACATACGGCCCCAGTGTCGGTGCTGAAGTGGATGACGACGTCGTCCATTGAATGAACACATGGCTGATTAACACTTCTTTGTTGTCTGGAACCTTGGCCTTCAGGCTGGCAGCATTTAGAGTATGGCGCTCGTCAGCTGAATTGTATGCGGACAGAATGAAATGAAATGCACGGCGTCTGGAATTGAGGGTGCTGTCTGTCGTCTTCTTCTGGTGCTCAAGAGCCGACCGTCACGCGGAGTTCTTGTCTCCCTCTGTTTTTTTTTCCGTGCAGAGGTGACGCGTAAGGGGACAACTTTTGCCCAGGTTCAAAAACTGGTTGTTAATGTATCTCCGAAGGACTGCCTATTGGCCTCGTGTTCTAGCAATACTTTCAGTCCTGTTTACAAAGGATACTTGTGTGCATTGGATTCAGAAGTCTCCCTTTGTTCGATGTAATCGAACAACTTTTCCCCAACGTCAAGCGATTTACAAGTTTCCCTTTCACGGTCAAAAGCAAGCCCACCAGTCCTGTCTCTTCGACACTGCCTTCATCGTGTTTGGCATTAAAGGAGTCTGCTTTCTCGTAGACTGGGGCTTTGGAACCATCCTCTTCCTGTCCTTGTTCAAAGACGTACCTTCCACACTTCTGAGCTCAGGGCGTTGTCTTTGATGGTCAGAGAATAGTTTGCTGCCATATGCTATGTTCGGGCTGAGTTCTGACCTTGCTTTGCCACAAAGGGGCTGGCTGTAGGGAACATGAGTGTGTGTGTGTGTGAGCAGAGCGTCCTTGTTCAATGTTTTGCAAAGTGGCGGGAAGGTAGGAATGGTGAGACTGGTGTGTGTCACAACACACAGAGGAGTGCAGGGCGATTTGCAGCCAGCGTTGTGACCTGGGAACATGGCGAGCAGGATGATGATGGAGAAACAGTGTCACTTCCAGAGCTCCCTTCGCCGCTGTCAGGTTGCCAGTGGACACCCGGCCTCCCAGCCCTGTGACTAGCACGGACAGAGGCAGGACTTGCCCTCTCTCTGCCCTGTAACACTGAGAGCTAAACAGCAGGAGTGTTTCTCTCTCTCTCTCTCTCTCTCTCTGTCTCTTTCCTTACCCAGAAACACCCAGGAGAAGCAACAGGAGTTCCTCTTCCCCTGCCCTGTGTGTCCCAAGCAGAAGTGGCAGCAGGACCCCGGTGTCCCTGCCCTGTGGACCCCCCTGGAGAAGAGCAGGGGTGTTGTTCCTTGCCGCTCCACTGTCGCTGTGGCCACGGCGACCTGCACCAGCACCCGCGGCAGAAACATGGACGGGCCGTCCGACCCAAGCACCTGGGGACTGTGGATGACATGTATGCCCGCGGCTCCTCCCCCTCCTCCTCCTTCTCCTCCTCCTCCTCCCGTGAGTGTCTTCAGTGCTGCCTCTGAAGCATGCCGTGAATGTCTTGTGAAGTATGATGATCGGTACGGAGGGGGGGGGGGGGGGGGGGGGGGGGAGGGGGGGGTGTGGGACGATGGGTGTGCGAATGTCTTGAATGTCTTGTGAAGTATGGTGATGGGTATGTGTGTGCGACTGGGTGGTCTGTGTGAAGTGTGGTGACTGGGTTGGTGATGGGTGAATGTCTTGTGTGCGAAGTATGGTGATGGGGGTGTGCGACTGGGTGAATGTCTGGGTGAAGTATGGTGATGGGGTGGGTGTGCGACTGTGTGCGGTGAATGTCTTGTGAAGTATGGTGATGGGGTGTGCGACTGGGTGAATGTCTTGTGAAGTATGGTGATGGGGGTGTGTGTGCGACTGGGTGAATGTCTTGTGAAGTATGGTGATGGGTGTGGCGTGGTGAATGTCTTGTGAAGTATGGTCTGGGTGTGTGCGACTGGGTGTCTGACCTCATCAGAGAGAGTCCATGTGAAGCTGCCGTGAATGTGTAGTGGAATATGGGGGGGGATGGGGACGGTTTGTGTGACTGGACGAATACGATAGGTTGGAGGGCTTACTTCATCAAAACCTCCAAAGAGGTTCTGTTTGTTACTCTTGTCTGTAAGTTTGTTTTTCTGTGTTGTCTGTCTGACTCAACTGTCTGTCTGTCTGTCTGTCTGTAGACTGTCTGGTCTGTCTGTCAGCATGATTTCCTCAACACTCTTCAAGCCGATTTTGACGCAGACTTGATGGCAAGGTGGAATGTGGCCTAATGGCGATCCCATTACGTTTTGGCGTGGGGATCCGTAGAGAGGATTGGGATCTAAGAGCGGGATCTGTTCGGTCTTGGCAGAGGATTTTTCGCTGCTTCTCAAGCAAGTGCTGTTCTAGTTTGTGATCTCAGTCTTGGCTATTTTTCCACCCGCCAAAGTATCTGTTCTCTCTCTCTCTATCTCTCTCTCTCTCTCTCTCTCTCTCTCTCTCTCTCTCTCTCTTCTTGTCTATCTGTCTCTCGTCTCTATCTGTCTGTCTGTCTCTCTATCTCCTCTCTCTCTCTCTCTCTCTCTCTCTCTCTCTCCATTCCTTGTGTGTCTGCCTGTCTGTATCTGTCTCTCGTCTCTGTCTGTCTCTCTCTCTCTCTCTCTCGCTCTCTCTCTCTCTCTCTCTCTCTCTCCCCATTCCTCTCTCTGTCTCTGGCTCTTCTGTCTCTCTCTCTGTCTCTCATTCTGTCTGTCTGTCTCTCTCTCTCTCTCTCTCTCTCTCTCTCTCTCTCTCTCTCTCTCTCTCTCTCGTCAGCTGGCTCATTGTCTGAATTGCCTGTCACTGCACTTCCTGGTCTCCAAATGGTTTTTTTTTAATGCCCAGGGAACAGATGTTTGTTTCAGACATTCTCAGCTTCTGGTGTTTCCCATCAGTCTCTTTTGATCCCTACTGGACGGAGGGGGGATGGTGGGAAGGACTGGAGAATGGTAGACGACGTAACAGGAGGGTGGGGGTGGAGGTGGGGTGCCTGGTGCCTCTCAGACTGAACACGTTGTGGGGGAAAGTGACTCGGGTTTGCGTGAAACGTTTTGCGATGCGTACCTGAAATGATTGATTCGAACCCATCTCCCCGCCACACACAAATGTCGATTTTTTTTTCCGAACGAGGGGACAGACACCGGTTCGTGTTTCGATGACAAGGTTTTGTGGCCAAAGCGGAAGCCATGCGCCTCCCCCCCCTCTCACACAGAATACCATCGCTGCCAATCCTCCCGGTTTTGTTTTTTTTCCGTCTGGAACTTCCCAAGTGTTAGAGATTATTCCCCAGATTCCGAGAATGCAGTAGAACCAGATTCCGAAATTTCCCAGTTTTGTTTAAGAATATGGGGTTTGGAGGGTGATTTTGAAATAGGGATGATGAAGGACTGTAGAATTAAAAAAAAAAAAAGAAGAAAGAAAAATCAGTGAGTTGTGTGACGTTTGGCATTGAGTGTATGCAAAATGCATTTTCTGTGTTAAGCCTGTATATTTGTCAAGTGAAGCCACCTCCTTCATCTGTGGGTTCCCGAATTCAGATCCACAGAGCGGGTTGGTAGCTATGGAACAGACCATGCGGAGGTCTTGCCTCTTCTTCCACGTCTGAGAAAGGGTGCCAGCGGCCCCGATGAAGAACTGCAGTCCCTCGCCGCCAGTTCCTCCTAGGAAATTCCCTCCGTGGTCTGTTTGTGTGTGTGTGTGTGTGTGTGTGTGTGTGTGTGTGTGTGTGTGTGTGCGTGCGCGCGCGTGCGCGCGCAGACCTGCTTTCTGCCCCTAGGTTCTGGCGGATGGCTCGGCAGCAGATGTTGTGTACTTAGACCTAGCCTGAACATTGGACTTGAGGTGGAGGGGGAGAGACTCTCTGTTAAAGAGACGTGATAAGACTTCAGTAAGCTCCGAGACTGCCATTTGACTTTCAACACGTTGAGCTAGGAAGGCTGTCCATACCAGCCACAAGGGAAATGAACGTCATTTGTGGAATTCGTCGAAGCGTTTGGATGGACACACAAATTAGTTCCAGTTTTGAATGAAAAGAGACAGGGCTGAGAAACAAAGGCGCTGTTCAAGCAATCTAGTTTCTTGTTTAGTTCATCTCATACACACAACACTCCACTGCCTGTCTGTACAGGCGGTGTCTGCGGGAGTATCAGCCTGCGTACGCCGAAAGAAAATTTCCATTTCAAGCCCAGTTGATTGGGGTATACCTGATTGTCTGTTTAGTTCATCTCCATTTCAAACCCAGTTGATAGGGCTGATGTCTGTTTAGTTCATCTTCATTGTAAAGCCAGTTGGTAGGGGTATACCTGATAGGCTGTTTAGTTCATCTCCATTTCAAACCCAGTTGATAGGGGTATACCCTGATTGTCTGTTGTTTAGTTCATCTCCATTTCAAAACCCAGTTGATAGGGGGTATACTTGATTGTCTGTTTAGTTCATCTCCATTTCAAACCCCAGTTGATGGGGGTATACCTGATTGTTGTTTAGTTCATTTCCATTTCAAAACCCAGTTGATAGGGGTATACCTGATCGTCTGCAAGGGGCTGAGGGTCCAGAACGAAATGGTTTGTGATGACGTTCTGCCGGTATCCCACCCACCCACCCCACCTCCCCTAGCACCAACAAGGGTAATGCTCTCTGATTGGTAGGGAGAACCGTCGAAAGTTGACTCTCCTGCTCCAGAGGTCAGAAATGTGGCCGTACGCGCTGTTGTGGTTTCCACGTGGCTGAAGCGGTCGATTCCGCCCGTTGCCTTTCATTGTGGCTTGGGCTTCTCCATAGGTGACATCCAGCTCCTCTCGTGAGTGGCGGCGTAACTGCACTGATATTCTCCGTAATGTTGCCAGACTGCGTGGTGATCGGGTGTTTCCGTAGAGAGTCGGTTCGTCCTCGACCTATGGCTGCCTGTGTCCGCTGATTGCATTGGCCTCGTTGCGGCCAACATGTGACGTAAAAACCATCTATGACGAACTGAATTGGGTAACAGCGTCGTTTGCCTCTGGGTTTCTCAAGCCACTGCTATCGATTCCGCGCGCGCGCGCGCGTTGTGTGTGTGTGTGTGTGTGTGTGTGTGTGTGTGTGTTTTAAATCGTTAGAATAAAGAGGCTCAGGGAGGTTAGTGATGGAGAGTCTCTCTCTCCTCTCTCTCTCTCTCTCTCTCTCTCTCTCTCTCTCTTCTCTCTCTCTCTCATCTTTTTAATTAATGCTGTTTACGTGATCTTGACTTCGCGTAAGATCAGAGGAACCAAGAGTTCACACAAACGGGAAAAGAGAAAAAGCGCAGTGTGAGTGTGTGTGGTGTGTGTGGGGGGGGGGGGAGGGGGAGGCTGAGGGGAAGGTGGGGGGAGTCGAATAGAGCGAGGAAAGAAAATTGCGTTCGGCGGTTTCAGAGCATCGAAGTTGAGGGTGGGACGGTTGCTGAGCAGTGAACATGAAACTGCTGCTTCACATAGTTCTGCTGTTTAATGAGCTTCGCCTGCACCCCACTCCGGCGCCTGTTGCACACCTTTTGACAGAAGCGCATTCAGTTCTCCATGCTATCGCTGTTGTACCCCTTTTGACAGAAACCGCATTCAGTTTCACCGACACTAAGCCAAGAAATGCTCAGGTAGACCATGCCCTAGAGTGTAGTGGTGATTGACACGAGCCCCAAGCCATCTGTCGGTGGTAACGGGTGAAATGGACAGGGAAGAGTTGCCATGGACCGATGAAAATGTTCACGTGCTGACAGATCGGTCATGCAGCAGTTACGGCGGAAAGCCTGCAACTTTTCTGTGTGTAGAAACTGTGGAAGGAAAATGGCGGGGGGGGAGGTGCTAGGCATTGTTTCAGAGGCGGATTTTGAAAAAGGAAGCTTTTAAAATGTCAGAGTGAAGTTCAAAAAGTAGCCTTAGAATGTCTTAGTTTCGTTTGGATGAAGGGTTTTAATGCCGAGACGAAAAGTACAAAAAGTCACCGTAGACTGTCGTAGTTTGGCTTAAAAGAAGGGTTTTAATGTCATGAAGAAAGTACAGAAAGTCACCGTGGAATGTCCCAGTTTTGGCTTACATGAAGGGTTTTAATGTCGAGACGAAAGTACAAAAAGTCACCGTGGAGTATCCCAGTTTGGCTTAAATGAAGGGTTTTTAATGTCGAAGAGGCGTGTATGAACTTTGCATTCTTTCCGTAAATTATAACCTCAAGAATTGCATGTGAAAAGTCAATACATAAACCCAGTGTAGTGTGCTCGCGCGCGTGAGTGTGTGTGTGTTTATGTTTGTTTGGGAGGGAGAGGAGGAGGAAGGAGAATGGAGAAAGGACAGTTCTAAAGTCAGCAGATTGAAAACAATGAAATTTAAAGTCATCATTATTGACCAATGAAAATCAAATCGCTGCATGCAAATGGAACTCTTATTTAAATACCTGTGCCTCCATTCCCTTCTTGGTGCATTCTGTACTCCCCTTGGACAGGCAGCGCACTGAATGCTTGATGCTACCAATAAATAAATAAATAAATAAATGAAGAAATGCTCCTGTCAAAATGTGATGGAGTACATTGTTTAAACCACAAGAGACCAAGACACACGAGGGTTGACTGCAAGAACCCAGCATCTCATATACATATATAGAAGAGAGATACTGGATTCTGGCAGTCAGCCCTCGTTAGAAGTCTCGGTGCTAGTAGATGAGGTGACCCAGAATGATTCAGCATGGGGCAGTTTAAAGTTGGTTATGTGCTGGCTGTTAGTTCAGTCATGTAGTAGTTTCTGATGGAACGCCTGGTACTTTTCAGTAGAGAAACCACTGAGAGGGGAAAAACAAACTACCTAGAGGGGAAAAAAATGGTGGTGGTGGGGGAGAGAGAGAGAGAGAGAGGAGAGAGAGAGAGAGAGAGAGAGAGAGGGAGAGAGACGATCAAAGAAAAGAAAAGAAAAAGAAAAAAAAGGCATCTCTCTTTTTGGGGAAGGGGGGGGGGGGGGGGGGGGGGGGGGGGGGGGGGGGGGGGGCGGTGTTGTTGATGGGGAATAATTCGAACAGCAAAAGTTGGGGCGCACTGGTGTGGCTGAATATCCATAATTCTAAAACGATTTCGTCTTCTTCTTTCTTGCTTTCTGCCCCCCCCCACCCCCCCCCCCCCCCCCCCCCCCCCCCCCCCTTTTTTTTTTTATTTTTTTATTTTTTTTTTTCTTTCTTTCTTTCTTTCTTTTTGTTTTTTTGTTGTTGTTGTTGATATCAGATTAGATCAGTGAAGACATGAAATGAATGGCAACAGAAAGAAAGTAAGCAGGCAACCACTGGACATGACAGAAGAGAGCCCAAGGAATGAGGCATGACACCTCCCGCTGAAATAAAACGGTGTAGAAGTGGTGGTGGAAGCCAGTGTGATCTGTGGCCTGGCTGTAGAAACGGTGGAAGCCAGTGTGATCTGTGGCCTGGCTGTAGAAACGGTGGAAGCCAGTGTGATCTGTGGCCTGGCTGTAGAAACGGTGGAAGCCAGTGTGATCTGTGGCCTGGCTGTAGTAATGGTGGAAGCCAGTGTGATCTGTGGCCTGGCTGTAGTAATGGTGGAAGCCAGTGTGATCTGTGGCCTGGCTGTAGAAACGGTGGAAGCCAGTGTGATCTGTGGCCTGGCTGTAGTAACGGTGGAAGCCAGTGTGATCTGTGGCCTGGCTGTAGAAACGGTGTGGAAGCCGGTGTGATCTGTGGCTGGCTGTAGTAACGGTGGAAGCCAGTGTGATCTGTGGCCTGGCTGTAGAAACGGTGGGAGCCGGTGTGATCTGTGGCCTGGCTGTAGTAATGGTGGAAGCCAGTGTGATCTGTGGCCTGGCTGTAGAAACGGTGTGGAAGCCGGTGTGATCTGTGGCCTGGCTGTAGTAATGGTGGAAGCCCAGTGTGATCTGTGGCCTGGCTGTAGAAACGGTGGGAGCCAGTGTGATCTGTGGCCTGGCTGTAGTAATGGTGGAAGCCAGTGTGATCTGTGGCCTGGCTGTAGAAAACGGTGGGAGCCAGTGTGATCTGTGGCCTGGCTGTAGTAATGGTGGAAGCCAGTGTGATCTGTGGCCTGGCTGTAGAAACGGTGGGAGCCAGTGTGATCTGTGGCTGGCTGTAGTAATGGAGGGAGCCAGTGTGATCTGTGGCCTGGCTGTAGAAACGGTGGGAGCCAGTGTGATCTGTGGCCTGGCTGTAGTAATGGTGGGAGCCAGTGTGATCTGTGGCCTGGCTGTAGAAACGGTGGAAGCCAGTGTGATCTGTGGCCTGGCTGTAGTAATGGTGGGAGCCAGTGTGATCTGTGGCCTGGCTGTAGAAACGGTGGGAGCCAGTGTGATCTGTGGCCTGGCTGTAGTAATGGTGGGAGCCAGTGTGATCTGTGGCCTGGCTGTAGAAACGGTGGAAAACCAGTGTGATCTGTGGCCTGGCTGTAGAAACGGTGGAAACCAGTGTGATCTGTGGCCTGGCTGTAGAAACGGTGGAAACCAGTGTGATCTGTGGCCTGGCTGTAGAAACGGTGGAAACCAGTGTGATCTGTGGCCTGGCTGTAGAAAACGGTGAAACCAGTGTGATCTGTGGCCTGGTTTTGCGTACCGTCTGCTGATTTCCCCCCGCCCCTCAAAGAGCATGCCCGGTGTCGCGTGAAATTTGGGAACGTGATATCTGGGAAGGTTCCCAGATATCACAGAGTTTGGGGGGGAACGCGTTCCCAAAATGTACTGTGATATCTGGGAAGGCCCCTGATATCTGGGAACGTGGTCTTTCAGAGCTCAGGAGGGCAGAAGGAAGACGAAAAAGAACGGATTTTCGAGATAAGGTAGGAAACAATTTATTTAGGTGCAATCGAGATCGTTGGCCTTCTTGTCATTTTTTTTTTTTTTTTTTTTTTTTTTTTCGCACGCGTTCCCAAAATTTTCACGATTGGAAGTTGGAAGTTCAGAAAATCTGGGAACGCGTTCCCAGATATCGAGGTAAATCTGGGAACCCGTTCCCAGATATCACGGTAAATCTGGGAACGCGTTCCCAGATATCACGGTTCCCGGATATCATACGACACCGGCCTGCAGAGAAAGCGCCAACGACAATGTATTGCTTACTTACCTAGGCCCCATAGCTCAAGGGGGAGCATAGGCCATCGACAACACTCTCCGCCATCGCACTCGGCTCTGGGCTGCTCGCTGAAGGCTTCCTCCCGTGAAAAGCTCACGGCTGATGTCTTCATCTTTTGTCCTCCCGTTGAAAATAAGTAAATATCGCCGAGAGAGAAGAAAAAGAAGAAGAAGAAGAAGAAGGGGGGAAAAAAAAAAGAAAAAAAAAAAAAAGAAAGAAAAAGAATGGGGCGAGATTTGTTGGACGGTGAAGACACAGTGGAAAATGTCAGAGCACGAGGAGTTCTGTGTTGATGGAGCCGCGTTTTCTATGAGCAGCCGGACAGATCAAAAAGCGGAAAGAAGTTGATGAAGGAACAAAAGAATGCGGGAAGGGGAGGGGTGGTGGTGGTGGTGGTGAGGATAGGGGATGTATACGGGGGAGAGAAAGGAGGGGTGATTTAAAAAAAAAAAAAAAAAAAAAAAAAAAACCGGCGCTTGTGAATACAAACTTTTTTTTTTTTTTTTTTTATAATGAGAAATGCTTTTGGAAAACGAATATGAAAGGAGGAAGGGGGAAGTGGGGGTAAGATGTAGAGAGGAAGGAAGGGGGAGGGGGAAAGGGGGAAAGAGAGAGAGAGGACGAGAGGAGAGAGAGAGAGAGAGAGAGAGAGAGAACCTTCCGGACCAAAGAGCTTGTTTCTCCTCTAGGTTTTTCACTGTACACTAGTATAATAATTATTAAGTGTGTGTGTGTGCGCGCGCGCGCGTGCATATGTGTGTGTGTGTGTGAACGCGTGTGCGCGAGCCCTCCTGTCCGTCTGCCCTGTTCCCACCCGTCTTCTCCACTCTCTGTGCTTGTGTATATCCCCCCCACCCCCCCCCCCCCCCCCCCCCCCCCCCCCCCCCCACACACACACACCCACGGTCGCTGGATCCCCGGTCTCTGTCTTGCTGTCTGTGTAATCCTCCGTCGCTCTGCGTGTGTGTTAAGCCTACGATGATAAATGGAAGCTGAAAAGTTCAGTTTGTTTTTTTTTGTTTTGTTTTTTTTCCCCCTTCTTTCTGTCTTTCTTTCCCCTCACTGCTCTGGCTAAGACAGTGGAGGGGGAGGGGTGGTGTGTGTGTGTGGGGGGGGTGGGGGGGGGGGGGGGGGGGCAGGAGGCGGACGGGGTCAGGCAGGCCTGCTGACCCTGTCAGACCTGCTGAGGGCTGTCCAGACTGATGGCAGTGAAGATGGTGGGCCAGCACATCACCACCCTCATCATAAGACGTCTTCATGCTCCTCCTCCTCCTCCTCCTCCTTTCCCTCTAGCTCCCTCCCGCCTGGCCCGGCCTCCCTGCGAACCCTCTCTTTGTCTCTGTCTGTCTCTGTCTGTCTCTGTCTCTGTCTGTCTCTGGCTGTCTGTCTGTCTCTGTCTGTCTCTCTCTCTCTCTATTCTCTCTCTCTCTCTCTCTCTCTCTCTCTCTCTCTCTCTCTCTCTCTTCTCTTCTCTCTCTTCTCTTCTGTTCTCTCTGTCTGTCTGGTTTAAATAAATTTATTTTCCACTTTACAATCACGTAGCTTTACGGAAAATGTGAAAATATGAACATCAACAAGCTAATGCTTATAGTGTGTTCAAATGTTACAGTTACACACACAAGGAAACGGCAGGAGACTATTAAAATTACTATGCTAAACAAAAGACGCACAAAAAAAAACATACCCACACGTATACAAAATGTAAATATATACATGTACATACACATATTACACAACTTTATACATAAACGCAACCGTGCACAAAAAATCAAGGAAAAATAAGAGAAGATAGCAGTAAGCAAAGAGTAAGCACCAAAGACTATAAAATGCATGATAATCAACCACTCACACATCATTAACCACTGTCTGTCTGATGTGTTCTGCCACAGAGAACTCCGAACTCAGAAATGCTCTGGTGAAGGTAAAGGTACATGAGGATTAGGAGTGCCTGTTGGACGTGTTTGTAGTGTTGGTGGGTAAGATGAGCGGACCTAGGGGGGAGGGGGGAGGAGGAAGCTATCGTCGTTGCTGGAGAGGGTACACAGTGGAAGGGGTTGAAGGAGTGGTGGTGGTGGTGGTGGAGTTTGGCGCAGAGAGAGAGAGAGAGAGAGAGAGAGGGGGGGGGGGGGGGATTGCGCAGAGAGGAAGAGGATTTGGGCCCGTTTGACTTTCGTCGTAAAGAAAAATTCAAGTGAACTGGACCCAAGTCTCGATCAGTCATCTTGGTTTAAATAACTTTTATTTCAAGAAACAAATAAACAGAATACCTTCACAGTTGACAGGACGAATGAGCAACAACCAGCCCTAGGCTTATACTGTGCTCAAATAGACATTTACAATATATTGGCGGTTAAATACATTCTATACAATATACTAAGCAGTTCACTTCGTGCTTGGGATTTTTTTAAGGAAACATTGAAAATTAAAAAGAAAAAACAAAAAAAAAAAAACAAAAAAAAGCCGAAGAAAAAAGACACAGTTGCAGAACAATGAGATGAATAACATGAAAAATGGAAGGAAGGGAGTGGAAACAGCAGTCACGTCATCAACAAGAATATGTGAACACTTTACAAACATGAGAGAAACTTGTACAATAACGTAAAGTAGTTTAGGGTAGAAACCATCGTTTCCATAAGTATTGTGTTGAAGTACAGTAGTTCAGTTTGATTAACTTTTTTCCTTTTTTTTTTTTTTTCCCCCCTCTTTTTCTTTTCCCCCTTTCATTTTTTTTTCCCATTTCTGTTCATTATTTTTCTTCCCTTTTGAAGACACTATGACATCGATCATCCTCCTTCTCTTTTTTTTTTTTTTTTCCCTCTCCTTATTTCATACAAGGGGTAAAAAAAAAAGAAAATGAAAGAAAGCAGAAAGCGTGTAACAAACAATTTAAAAGCAATGGAAATTAAAAGAACAGATGTTATAAGCAACCTGGGCACACCGCAGCACATTCATACACAAAAGTACGATTACTTGGTGAAATGTACGGCACAGAGAGAACACGATACCCACCTAGGGTTACGTGGCGAAACACGGTGCACACAGTACGACGCATTACAGTCGGGTCAGTCAGGCGCAGGTCGGCATCGCATGATACAGTCATGTCTCTGATCTCTGTTCGCCTTGCTTTTCCTCTCTTCTCTCTTGTGTATGTAGTATCGACCCTACTGCAGGGGCAAGCGGTCCAGTGGCTTACAGCATTTGGCTGCGGGGCCCGACAGTCATGAGTTCAAATCTCCCGTGGGGTCAGACTTTTTTTAAGGTTTGGGAACTTGTCTGTCCCACCCAGTTGTAAACACGCGCTTGGTTCAGTTCAGGGCAGGTTAAGGCGTTGGAAGGGGAAGAACAGGCTCAACCTTCCCTATTAGCGCGCTCAAGATACAGAAAACCTTTTCTCTTTATCGAAATAGCCAACTACCCTTCTGTCGTTAGACTGTGAGGTTTGACTCTTCTAAACCATAACCTGTTAATGCTTTTTTTTTTTTTTTTAAAGCATACATATGGTTTATACAGACACGCGAACCGGGTTAACATACAAGCAAAAGTACAAGTTCTTGTTTTCTCAGGCAGGATGACTCAAGATATATCTGGCTTTTTAGAAGTACCCTCCCCCCCCCCCCCCCCCCACCCTCCCCCACTCCATTATCTTTTTATAGATTTAACTTGAGAGGAAACCTTCCTCGTTAGCTAAGAAAAAAAAGCGGGCGGGGGGGGGGGGGGGGGTCCATTTTCTGAGCATCTTTAAGGAAGAAAAGAAAAAGTAAACCACAGGAGATGCTAAGCCTTCGGTGATGATAAAACCCGATAAGGAAAAAAAAAAGCCCTCATCCATTCTTGGTGAATGCCTTTCTGATAGAGAAGAGAAATGGCAATCTAATCACACGTGAGCCCAGGATGTAAACAGGGACAGTCTGCGCCGAGAAAATAGAATCAGGAACCAATTTCCAGGGTTCCAGAGGTTCTGGCGGTGTTTTAAGGTTGACCAGTCACACCGCCACCCCCAGTTCCCCCGGAGCGGTCCCAGACTCCAGCCCGCCGAGCGTGAAGGGAGAATGGGCAGTATCGATTCCTGCGGCCTGCTCCCGTGTTTTGAAACCCGGCCATCCCTGCACTCTGGCCCACTTGGATGCCCCCACCCCCACCCCCCACATCGCCCGCCCTCACCACCACCAGTCGTCGCGCTACCCCCCACCCCACCCCCACGTTACCACCCTCACCAACCGTCTCTACCGCACCCCCATCCCCATCTCACCATCATCAACAGTCTACCCCCCACCCCTACCCCCACATCACCACCCTCACCATCGCCAACAAGTCTCTACGCCCTACCCCACCCCCACATCACCACCCTCACCATCACCAACAGTCTCTACCCTACCCCCACCGTTCACCTCACCACCTTCACCACCACCATCAGTGTCTAACCCACACCCACCCCCACATCACCACCCTCACCATTACCAACAGTCTCTACCCCCACCCCCACATCACCACCTCACCATCACCAACAGTCTCTACCTCACCCCCACCCCCACCCCCACATCACCACCCTCAGCATCACCAACAGTCTCTACCCTACCCCCCACCCCTCACTTCTCACTTCACCACCTTCACCATCACCATCAGTGTCTAACCCACCCCCACCCCCACATCACCACCCTCACCATTACCAACAGTGTCTACCCCCCCCCACAACACCACCTCACCATCACCAACAGTCTCTACCTCACCCCCCCCCCCACCCCACCCCCACATCACCACCCTCACCATCACCAACAGTGTCACCCCCCCCCCCCCCCACCCCCACACACCACCTCACCATCACACCAACAGTCCTCTACCCACCCCACCTCTCACCCACCCCCACCCCACATCACCACCCTCACCATCACCAACAGTCTCTACCAACACCCCCACCCCACCCCCACCCCCACCCCCCCCACATCACCACCATCACCATCACCAACAGTCTCTCTACCCCACCCCTCACCTCTCACCTCACCACCTTCACCACCACCATCAGTGTCTAACCCACCCCCACCCACACATCACCACCCTCACCATCACTAACAGTCTCTACCCCCCCCACCCCCACCTCACCGCCTCAACATCACCAATGAAGTCTGTCCCTTACCCACCCCCACCTCACCGCCCTCACCATCACCAATAAAGTCTACCCCACCTCACCGCCCTCACCATCACCAATAACCCACCCCCCCACCTCACACCATCACCAACAAAGTCAATCCATTCCCCACCCCCACTTCACCATCCTCACCATCACCAATAAAGCCTACCCCACCTCACCGCCCTCACCATCACCAATGAACTACCCCACCTCACCGCCCTCACCATCACCAATAAAGTCTACCCCACCTCACCGCCCTCACCATCACCAGTAAACTACCCCACCTCACCATTACCAACACAAGTCTACCCCTTACCCACCGCACCCCCACCTCACCGCCCTCACCCTCACCAAGACAGTCTACCCTACCTCACCGCCCTCACCAACACCAAGACAGTCTACCCCCACCTCACCGCCCTCACCATCACCAAGACAGTCTACCCCACCTCACCGCCCTCACCAACACCAAGACAGTCTACCCCACCTCACCGCCCTCACCAACCATCACCAAGACACCGCCCTACCCCACCTCACCGCCCTCACCCTCACCAAGACAGTCTACCCCACCTCACCGCCCTCACCATCACCAAGACAGTCTACCCCACCTCTCACCGCCCTCACCCTCACCAAGACAGTCTACCCCCCCACCTCACCGCCCTCACCATCACCAAGACAGTCTACCCCACCTCACCGCCCTCACCATCACCAAGACAGTCTACCCCAAGACACCAAGACAGTCTACCCCCCACCTCACCATCACCAAGACAGTCTACCCCCACCTCACCGCCCTCACCACCACCACCAAGAGAGTACTTGTAGCCCTGTGTGTGTTCTGTATGAAGAGTGGTGTGTGAGATGACAACGGATCAAGTGCTCAACGGCGTAAGCGGAGAGAGATGACACGCCTCAGTGTGCGTGGAGTGCAAAGCGTTCTGGGGCGATCAGTGTGAACGGTGCGGATAATGATCGTGGCATATCGTGTGTTAGCCATCACTTGGAAGATGGGAGAGAGGATGATAAATCATCGAGGCAAGTCGTGGCACTGGCGTGCCGAAGTTCT
>JADBJO010005909.1:86135-93635 GCA_016801955.1 Conus betulinus
ACTTTTGTTAACACGCCCGTTTCGAGCAGAAGACTAAGGAAGGAGGGGGGACAGCCAGCAGTGCTAGAGGGGACAGGCAGCATCAGTTATAACGGAGAAGTTAGAAGTGGGGTGGTGGTGATGATGATGGTGGTGGTGGTGGTGGTGGTGATGCGGGGGGAAGGGGAGATGAATGGAAGCACCCCCCCACCACCACCACCATCATCATCACCACCACCCCACTTCTAACTTCTCCGTTATAACTGATGGAATTTCCTCTTTGGGCTGTGCTCGAGGATGGATTGCTGATGAGGGTGGTGGAAAGTGGGAGGGAGGGGTGAGAAGGAGAGGAGGAGGGACAAGGGGGGGATGGTTGGCTGAAGGTCCTGCCCTTCAGGGCTGCTCTGCAGGACGTGTCTCCCCTTGCCTCTGTACAGGGCAGCTTCCTCACTCAGCTGCTGGTGGACACTGAAGACGCTCTCTCTCTCTCTCTCTCTCTCTCTCTCTCTCTCTCTCTCTCTCTCTTTGTTTCTGTCTCTCTCTCTCTCTCTCTCTCTCTCACTCACTCCCTCCCTCTCTCTCTCTCTCTCTCTCTCTCTCTCTCTCTCTCTCTCTCTCTTCCCCTTTCTGTCCCTCCCTCCCTCTCTCCCTCCCCCCTCTCACTCTCTGCTCTGCTCTGGTGCCCGTTTCTGTCTGTCTCTGTGCGTCTGTCTGATATTAACAGTTATCTGAGGCGTAAAAGAGAAGAAGGGCTCAAGAAGGGGGTGGTGGGGGTGCAATGGCTGGACCTGAGGAGCTTGCGGGATGGGGGGGGGGGGGGGGGGGGAGGGGGAGGGACAGAAAGTGATGGAGGGGGGGGGGGGGGGTTAGCTGTCAGCTGCTTTCACTTCGGACTTCGTTGATGAAAGGCAGTGAGCACCAACAGCCTTCGCCTTTCACTTTGACATAATTCCCCCTGTCCTTCCTGCTCCCGTCACTCTCCCGCCCTGTCGTGCTCGCCTGCAGTGTTTGTTCTCCCCCCCAGTGTTCCAGACAGTAACACCTCCACCCCTCTCGCAGACTGCGGTCGTAGTCCCTTCTCCAGCATTCAGCCTGTGATGTTCTACTTCCCGAGAGTCCCAGTGAGTGGTATTCTTCCATACCTCCACCCCTCTCCTCAGTGACTGCCTGTCGTAGTCCCTTCCTCCAGCATTCAGCCTGTGATGTTCTACTTCCCGATAATCCAGCCTGCAGTATTCCCTACCTGCAACAGCCCTTCTCCTCAGTGATCCAGCCTGCAGTATTCCCTCTCTCCAATAATCCAGCCTGCAGTATTCCCCCTCCTCAGTGATCCAGCCTGCAGTATTCACTCTCCTCAATAAATCCAGCCTGCAGTATTCCCCCTCCTCAATAATCCAGCCTGCAGTATTCCCTCTCCTCAGTAATCCAGCCTGCAGTATTCCCCCTCCTCAATAATCCAGCCTGCAGTATTCCCCCTCCTCAATAATCCAGCCTGCAGTATCCCCCTCTCCTCAATAATCCAGCCTGCAGTATTCCCCCTCCTCAGCGATGCAGATGCAGTATTCCCCCTCCTCAGTGATGCAGCCTGCAGTATTCCCCCTCCTCAAGCGATCCAGCCTGCAGTATTCCCCCTCCTCAGTGATCCAGCCTGCAGTATTCCCCCTCCTCAATAATCCAGCCTGCAGTATTCCCCCTCCTCAGTGATCCAGCCTGCAGTATTCCCCCTCCTCAGCGATCCAGCCTGCAGTATTCCCCCTCCTCAGCGATCCAGCCTGCAGTATTCCCCCTCCTCAGTGATCCGGCCTGCAGTATTCCCCCTCCTCAATAGCGATCCAGCCTGCAGTATTCCCCTCATCAGCGATCCAGCCTGCAGTATTCCCCCTCCTTAATAGTCCAGCCTGCAGTATTCCCCTTCATCAATAGTCCAGCCTGCAGTATCCCCCCCTCAGTAGTCCAGCCTGCAGTATCCCCCTCCTCAGCGATCCAGCCTGCAGTATTCCCCTTAATCAGTGATCCAGCCTGCAGTATTCCCCTCCTCAATAATAGTCAGCCTGCAGTATTCCCCTCCTCAATAGTCAGCCTGCAGTATTACCCCCTCCTCAGTAGTCAGCCTGCAGTTACCCCTCCACAGTAATCAGCCCCCCCCCCCCCCCTTTCAATTGTCCAGCCTGCAGTATCCCCCTCCTCAATTGTCCAGCCTGCAGTATCCCCCCCCCCCTCAATTGTCCAGCCTGCAGCCTCCCCCTCCTCAATAGTCCAGCCTTCTGTATTTCCCCTCCTCAATTGTCCAGCCTGCAGTATCCCCCCCTCCTCAATTGTCCAGCCTGCAGTATTCCCCCCTCTTCAATGACCCAGCCTGCAGTATTCCCCCTCCTCAATAGTCGGCCTGCATTATTCACCCTCCTCAATAGTCCAGCCTTCTGTATTTCCCCTCCTCGATGATCCAGTCCTCAGTATTTCCCCTCCTCAGTGGTCCGCCAACCCAACTACTCATCCTCTGCAGCCCATATGGCAAGATTCCCGGCTTGCCTGTGCCCACCGACCCAGCCCGGCCAAACTGCAGCAGTCAGAGAATGGCGTCTGTTCCGGCAGTACCGTGCATCTACAGGCCTGAGGCAAGGGGCGGGCAGGACAGCTATGAGAGACAGGGGCGCTATCAAGGCTCCAGATAATGGCGTCTGCATCAGTGAAACGTTTTTATTGGTAAGGATAGCATAACATCAGAGAGAGAGAGAGACGGAGGGGCAGGGAGGGGGGGGGGGGGGGGAGGGGGGGGAGGGGGAGTGGAAGGAGCGGGCAGGGGAGCACATATATCAAAGGCATCAGGGATCAGCAAGCCATGCATGGCCATGAGGAGGGAGGCAAGATGAGGGCCGTGAGGAGCGAGGCCAGGCGGGGGCCGTGAGGAGGAGGCAAGATGAGGGCCGTGAGGAGCGAGGATGGGGGCCGTGAGGAGCGAGGCAAGATGAGGGAGGGCCGTGAGGAGCGAGGGAGGCAAGATGGGCGGCCGTGAGGAGGAGGCAAGGGGGGGCCGTGAGGAGCGAGGCAAGGCGGGGGCCGTGAGGAGGGAGGCAAGAGGGGGCCGTGAGGAGCGAGGCAAGCGGGGGCCGTGAGGAGCGAGGCAAGGCGGGGGCCGTGAGGAGGGAGGCAAGATGGGGGCCGTGAGGAGGGAGGCCGGCGGGGGAGGAGGAGCGAGGCAAGGCGGGGGCCGTGAGGAGGGAGGCAAGATGGGGGCCGTGAGGAGGGAGGCAAGGCGGGGGCCGTGAGGAGGGAGGCAAGATGGGGGGGAGTGAGGAGGGAGGCAAGAGGAGGGGCGTGAGGGCCGTGAGGAGGAGGCAAGATGGGGCCGTGAGGAGCGAGGCAAGGCGGGGGCCGTGAGGAGCGAGGCAAGATGGGGGCCGTGAGGCGGGGGGGAGGAGCGGGCAAGATGGGGGCCGTGAGGAGGGGAGGCAAGATGAGGGCCGTGAGGAGCGAGGGCAAGGCGGGGGCCGTGAGGAGCGAGGCAAGATGAGGGCCGTGAGGAGCGAGGCAAGGGGGGGGGGCCGTGAGGAGCGAGGCAAGATGAGCGAGGGCCGTGAGGAGCGGGGGTGAGGCGAGGCAAGATGGGGGCCGTGAGGAGCGAGGCAAGATGAGGGCCGTGAGGAGCGAGGCAAGGCGGGGGGGCCGTGCCTCTCACGGAACTCGGCCAAACACAACAGTGCGTCCTGTCCGACCTTCCACAATCTCCTCAGCGAATGTTGCGCTTGTTTACTGGCGCCAAGGAGGTTATGTTTTCACCGGCGCCGTGTTGCTTGGTTGGTCTAAGAGCAGGATCACTGTTTAAAAAAAAAACAAACACACAAAAAAAAAAAAAAAACCTAACGAACCGAGTGGAACAGAGAGCGGTGGGCAGGGGGAAAGCGGCCCGCAGAGGATCCCTTTTCAACTGGGGCGCAGATCCCTGGTGCTGGGGCCTGTTCAGAGGGCGGGGATCCAGGGGCCGTTGGACCTGGCTTGTGGTCTGCGTTGTCTCCAGCGCCCTCGTGGTTCTTCTAGGTTCTTTCTTCTTTTTTTTTTTTTATTTGTTCGGTTCGTGAACGAGGGCAGCGCTCGGGGGCAGCGCTCGGGGGGGATGAGGATGTCAGAGTGGCAGATGTTAACAGTTTACACCCCAGTATTAAGGATTCAGAGTTGTCTTACCGTGGATTCGTTTTTCCCTACGTTCTATTACTTGTGTCGTTCTGCCATACCTTACCCTTTGAAGCGGAGCGGGGTGGGGGTGGAGGGGGGAAGGGGGGGGGGGGGGTAGGAGGAGGGAAGATGTGGAAGGGGAGGGGGAGTATCCGTACTTTTGTTCAGAAACGGGAAGTGTTGGGGGTGTCGATCGATCTGACGCATGGTGCTTTGCAGTTACAGAGAGTGAAAAAAAGAAGACTAGAAAATACTGACGGCTACGTGAATAAAGCAAAGTTCAAAGTAAACACGTTAATAATTAAATGTGTAACATGGGCAGCAGACTACTGCATTATTCATTCACGTCGCACTTTAACAGATCAGTTGACTCTTCTTCTCTCTCTCTCTCTTCTCTCTCTCTCTCTCTCTCTCTCTGCAAGTTCTGCCTGTCAACCCTGTACGAGGTTCCAAATGACGCGTGCACCAGTAGTTGAATGCATGACTGTGAATTGTCACTGTTTCAATTTATCGTCGTTTATCGTGAGAATGTGAAGGTCGCTGTCTTTTACAGACGTTCAGGGTTTGATTTGTGTGGCCATTTGGGGGGTCCGCTAGTCTGCCCTCCCCCGCCCCAGTCGCCCAAGTTCCATGGAAACGAAATCAAGTTCTTTCCCAAGCCGTCTGTGCTGTCCGTCATCGCCCACCGTATGGCTCGGTGCTTAATCATCGGCTTGTAGAGCCGTGGGATCTGGGGTTCCAATCCTGACCGCAACCTCCGGGTTAAAGTTGTATAATTTGTCCGTCTCCTGTGGATTTTTTTTTTTCCCCGACCTGCACGCCCTTTGTTGACAATGTACATAAAAGATGCGTATGTTACAACTCTTGAAGTCCGTATCGCTGGTTTTATGGCGATATGATGGGAGAGCGAGAAACTGCTGATCCGCAAAGCATAAGACCGGTGCCTGAGTAAAAGTATACGTTTTGTTTTTTGTCTGTCTGTCTGTGGAGTAAAACGATGGACGTAAAAACCCCAGTGGCAGAACAAAGGGAAGACGTGAGCCGCACTTCAGCCATTCAGGACAAGAAGAAGAAGAAAAAAAACACTGCGCGGTTACAATCATGCACCACGAGCTTCATATTTTTTCCCTTCAAAGGCCGACGTCAATTTTCAAGATGAGATCAACGAAGGAGAGGGATTCGGTGTGCAGCGAAGGAACCCCCAGCATTACACTCCCCACCCACCCACCCACCCACCCTTTCCCCGTCCACGTCCACTCTCTTCACTTCCCCTCCGGCAAGCCGCCTTTGTTGTGTGGGGGCCGAGGAGGAGGGTCCACATTCAATTGAACTTTGCGGGTTTAGCGCTTCAGCGGTGGTGTGGGTGGGTATTGAGGCAGTTTCCACGAAGAGGAGACAGGCGCCCGGCTGACAGAGGGCCCCGTGCTGATGAACAGCAAAGCTGGAGTCCATGAAGAAGGTTGGCGGGAGCTGTTGGGTGCTGTTGAGGGAAATCACAACAAATGAACCGTTCCCTCCCTTCCATTTAAACCGAAAAGGGAGGAACATGGCCGTCCTCAGCCGCAGATACACGTAGATGACATGGCTTCGGTTTTTATTTCCTTCCCGTTTCGTCAGAAATGAAAGGGGAGGGGGGGGGGGGGGACACTGAAATGGGCGTAGGACTGCAACTGATGGTGGTGAGGGAAATCAGACTAGTGAACCCCTTTCTCCATTCGGTTTAAATGTTGGGGGAGAAGAAAAAAGGCTGTCCCCCAACACCAGAGACGCGCAGGTCCAGGCGTGATATGGCTCAGCAGTCCAAATCTCTCTCTCTCTCTCTCTCTCTCTCTCTCTCGTTTCAAAATGCAGAATTGGAGGGGGGGGGGGGGGGGGGGTTTGTTTGAAGAGATGAGTGTAGGACTTCAGTGTCCGCGGTGAGGGAAATTATACAAATGAACCTCTTCCTCCTTTGAATTGAGACAGAAAAAAGAATGGCTGCTGACAGGAGACCGGCACAGAAGAGCACAGGAATGACATCATTGCCGCAGCGCATCAGCAGCCCCCCCCCCCCCCCTCCCCCTTCCTCCCTCCTTTATTTCCAGTGAACTGAAGGGGGGGGGGGGGGGCGGGGGGGGGGAGCGGGACATGGGAGGGGTACACACTTCAATGTATGATCTCACAGCCTGAACCGAATCCACTGTCTGAACGAATGGGGCGCGTTTTGTTCAGCGTAGAGAAAGAGTTAAGTGTAATGTCGACTAATGAAGATAGCGTGTGTATGCCTTTTGTGTGTGTGTGTGTGTGTGTGTGTGTGTGTGTTGAAAGTGTTACTTTCAGTAGCATAGTCTTCAGTGTTGGAGTGTTGTCTTCAAGATGTTGATGACTGTCAGGGAAAGGATTCAGCATCAGCGGCTTTTCGTCCGTCGGCAGTCCTTAGCTTTGGTGCGTGCTTTATAATGTCCTTTGCGTTTTCTTGTTGTTGTTGTTGTTGTTGTTGTTGTTTGCCCTGAGAAAACAAAATGGCATCTCAAAGTTTTGGACCTGTCATTTCATGAGGAGGGGTGTCTTTCAGTGAAGGAGATGGGGAGTTCTGACCTTGTTTAGGGATGCGGTGGCAGAGAGAGAGAGAGAGACAGAAGGAGAGAGACAGGGATAAGGATGGGAGGGAAGGGAGTGGGGGTGTGTCTCAGACGATACTAGCTCTCGGAGAACAGAGTGGGCAGCTGGTTGTAAAAATGTCGTAGCCCCCCCCCCCCCCCCCCCCCCCCCCCCCCCCCCCCTTTTTTTTTTTTTTTTTTTTTTTTTTTTTTTTTTTTTTTTTAAGCCAGGACAGGTCGAAGAAACAGGCAGGGCAAGGGAGAGAGGGAGAGAATCACCTGAGGTTGGACATGTGCGGCCACGAGCAGGTGAGAAAGGGGAGGCAGGAGGACGTCCCTCTCACCACTCCTTTTTCCACCCCCCCCCCCTCAGATAACACAGTGCCCGCGCCCATCGACCGGAAGTGAAGACCGAGTGGCGAGATACCGTGCTTCGGGGCAGGCCGTGGAATAACCGATGCTTATCGCGCTCATCTGGATTCCCGCTCTCCCTCCCTTCCCCCTTCCTTCACCCACCTCCACATTCCTTCCTTCCATCCCTCCCTCCCTCCCTCCCTTCCACTTTCTCGTTTTTTTTTTTTTTTTTTTTTTTTTTTTTTTTGTTTTTTTTGGTCAGAACTCAAAGATTCACCATTTTTTGCGCATGCGACAGTTTGAATTCCGCCATTGCGGTAGCTGAGCCCCCTTTCCATCTTCAGGTACGACGCCGGATCAGGGCATCAGTGTGCATTTGTGTGAGTGTCATGCCCAGTGAGCAGGGCATCAGTGTGCA
>JADBJO010005909.1:98635-103635 GCA_016801955.1 Conus betulinus
TGTGCTGAAGTCGATTTGAGAACGTGAGGTGAATTTGCCCTTTTTGTTTGTCGGGTTGGCGAGGCGAGGCGTCGAGAGAAAGAGGGGGAGAGAAAAGAAATGCGAGTGCCGAGGATTTATTCGATGAAAGGTCTGTGCTGTTTGCGAAGGGGAGGGGTGGGGGTGGGGGGTGGGGTGGGGGTTGTATACATCGCTCCGATACCGACAACATTGATTATTCTGACAGAGAGAGTGCTCTGTCCTCCGTTATGCCGTACGTGAATTTGGTTGGAACAGTTCACTGCCTCAATAGCCATCGGGCTATGGGCATCTTTTTTCTTCTGTTGCTGCATGCGCACGCGTTTTTTCGAACACGCAGAGAGAGAGAGAGAGAGAGAGAGAGAGAGGCAAACATGCACCACCACACAAATAAATGCCGTCCTTCTAAATGTGTTTATAAAGGGGGATTTTTTTTATGAAGAGTCAGCTTTGAAACAGTTGCATATATCCATCTGCTATAAGCACGCGAGATCTTCGTGTTCATAGAGAGGGATTGTTATGAACCCCCCACCCCTCCACACACACACACACACACATACACACTGCTTTTTTTCTCTCCAGATCTTCGGTATGTGGCATTACTCCCCCCCTTGCACCCCACCGCTCGTCTCCACACTGCCACTGCCGCAGCTTTCCCCCCCTCTCCACAGCCCCCCCCCCCCCCCCCCCCCCCCGGCTTTCTCTCTCACACCTCTCGTCTCCTCTCTCTCTCTCTCTCCAGCCTCCCTGACTTCCCCCCATCCCTTCTCCCCCTCCCCTCTCTCTGTCTCTCTCGCTCTCTCGCTTTCAACACACACGCGCGCGCGCACGCACGCGCGCACAGAGAGAGAGAGAGAGAGAGAGAGAGAGAGAAGGTGAATGCGCATAATTAAGTTATGGTTCGGGGTTTTGTTTTTTTTTTCTTGGTTTGTTAGGGGGGGGGGGGGGGGGGGGGGGGGGGGGTGTGTGGGGGGGGGGGGGGTCTTTTTGTTTGTTTGTTTTTTACTTCGCAACGGCCTGGAGCTGTTGTTTGGCGTAGATTGGAAAGCTCTGTGCGTTGAAAAGCAGTGGACCGGACAGGACAGTGAAGACCGCGGTCTTGTTTTTCGTTTCAGGCCAATTACACCAGAGAGGGATGTTCCCGTGCCCCACCCCCACCCCCCCCCACCCTCCTCCTCTCGTCTTTACATTCTTTCTGTCTTTTGTATGTGTGTGTGTGTGTGTGTGTGTTGTTGTTGTTGTTGTTGTTGTTGTTGTTTTTGCTTTTTCCTTGTTGCTGCGGTCTTTTTTCCGCCGATAGAATTCTCCGTTTTCGTTGATTCCCAGAGGAAGAGGAACATGCACAACTAAAACAAGAGTGAAGGAGGAGGTTGGAGGGGAGGAGGGGAGGGAGTGGGGGGGGGTTGAGGGGCAGATTAGCGATTAGCTTTTTGTTTGGCATCTTTGCCAGTGATGGACTGGCGGGGGGGGGGGGGGGGGGGGGGGGATGAGAACATCTACAGACATCAGTTGGGCTAACATCAGGTGGAGGGGGGCGGGGGGGGGGGGTGCAGGAGGTCAGGGCAGTTGTTGAAATAATGTCATCCAGACCCTCCTCGCCCTTCTCTTCTATCTCCTCTTCTTATTCTCCTTCATCCCCCCCCCCCCCCCCCCCCCCCCCCCAACCTTCCCTTCCTACTGCTTGGTCTTCTTTTTCACCTTCTTTTACTTTTTTTTTTTTTTTTTTTTCGTTTTCCCTATCCACTGTCATCTAAGCAAGAACGGGCTCCGCCCTTGCTAGGACGCGCATCGAATGAAAATGCTCTCTCTCTCTCTCTCTCTCTCTCTCTCTCTCTCTCTCTCTCTCTCACTCTCTCTCTCTCTTCACACACGCACGAACGCACTCACACTTACACATCTCTCTCACACACACACACACACACACACAACACACACACACACACACACACACACACACACACACACTCGTTCACACATACACGCGCGCGCGCGCGCGCGCGCGCGCAGAAACAGAACCGAACGAAACACAACTAATGAGCAGGGCATATCAGTAGATTTCCTTCATCGTCTGTAAATGACGATGAACCTCATGACAGGTGAAAGACCCGGAGAGAGAATGAACCTGTTCCCGCCTGCGGTCAAGAGAGAGAGAGAGCGAGAGAGAGAGAGAGAGAGAGAGAGAGAGAGAGGATTCAAACATGGGTGGAAAATTGGGAGGGTGAGAGGGAGATAATGGAGTGGACGGAATCCCATCACGCACGATTACCTCCCATGACCTGTTTGACAACCTCCCCCCCCCCCCCCCCCCCCCCCCCCCCCCTTTTCACCTTGTTGACATTTTCTTCTCTGGAAGATAACTGCTGTCGGAGGAAGACACACACAGAGAAGGGGGGGGGGGGGGGGGGGGGGGGGGGGGGGAGATAAAAGGAGGCAGGGACATGTGAGAGAGACAGAAAGAGAGGGAGGGGGTGGGTGTCGTTTTAAGGGAAAAGGGAGGGACAGAAGTGCCAGCTTTGCCCGGAGCTCTGCAGTGTTAATGACGCATTTGGCTGGAATCGCTGTTTGCTGCTTGTCACCGTTTCTTGTGAAGCTAAACATTTTCTCTGTGCCAGGAGAATCGGGCTTTTCACCTTGTGAGGCGCGCTCTGCTTACTCTCTTCAGTTCTTTCCTTGAATTTCGATCACCGGTGATCGACAGTTTTCTTCCTGGAATTACGGTATTTAAAACAACATTTTTTGTTATCTGAAGCAGTGTATCGCCTAAAAATCCCCAAAACAGACACATTCATCACAAAATATTATTACTTTAGAAATAATGCGCAGAATGTTACGAAAAAATTAGGGAAAATTCATGCAGAATGCAGAAACCTCAAAAACTGTTGAGAGTAATTAAAGATTTAATAGAGATTTCTTTTCTTTCCTTTTCTTTTTCAGTTGTTATTTTTGTCTTTTGTTGTGTTATCATCTCTCTCTCTCTCTCTCTCTCTCTCTCTCTCTCTCTCTCTCTCTCTCTCTCTCTCTCTCTATGTGCGTAGACTGAGAATTGAGAGGCTTAAAACTTGCCTTTATTATATATATTCTCTCTCTCTCTGTCTGTCTGTCTGTCTGTCTGTCTCTCTCTCTCTCTCTCTCTCTCTCTCTCTCTCTCCTCTCTCTCTCTCTCTCTCTCTCTCTCTCTCTCTCTCTCTCTCTCTCTCATGTGGATTTTCAAGAAAAGCTGGTCTTGCGGACTTTGAATATTTCTTAGCTTTGTGTCGACTTCGAAGAAGAGTTAGATTTGTGGACTTTGACAAATAGTGAGAACCAGTATGCGGACTTTAAATGAAGAGGTATAATGAGCTAGTCTTGTTGAATTCAAAAAAAGTATCAAAGCGTGGTCTTGTGCACTTTGAAGAAGTAGGGGCTGGTCTTGTGGAACTTGAATAGGGGCTGAAAAGTAAAGACCGTTCCTGTGAATGTTCAAAGGAGAATTGATGGCCAGTCGTGTGCATTTTGTGTGGAAGGCGAAGGCTAATCCTGTAGGTTTTCAAGGAAAGTTGAGGCAGTTATGTGCAGATTTTTTTTAAGGGGAGGTGAAGGCTGTTCTTCTAGGTTTGGAAGTTAAGATGAAGACTAGTCCCCGTGAGTTGTGAAAGCCGTGTGGAGTTTTGAAGGAAGGGTGAAGGCTAGTTGTATGGTTTTGAAGGAGAGGTGAAGACTAGTTGTATGGTTTTGAAGGGGAGGTGAAGACTAGTTGTATGGTTTTTGAAGGGGGGTAAAGGCTAGTTATATGGGTTTTGAAGGAAGGGGTGAAGGCCAGTTGTATGGTTTTGAAGGAGAGGTGAAGACTAGTTGTATGTTTTTGAAGGGGAGGTAAAGGCTAGTTATATGGGTTTTGAAGGAAGGGTGAAGGCCAGTTGTATGGTTTTGAAGGAGGGTGAAGGCTAGTTGTATGGTTTTTGAAGGAGGGTGAAGGCTAGTTGTATGGGTTTTTGAGGAAGGGTGAAGGCTAGTTGTATGGGTTTTGAAGGAAGGGTGAAGGCTAGTTGTATGGGTTTTGAAGGGAGGTAAAGGCTAGTTATATGGGTTTTGAAGGAGGGGTGAAGACTAGTTGTAGGAGGGGTTTTGAAGGGGAGGTGAAGGTTAGCTCTATGGGTTTTGAAGGAAGGGTGAAGGCTAGGCTCTATGGGTTTTGAAGGAGAGGTAAAGGCTAGTTGTATGGTGGGTTTTTGAAGGAGGGGTGAAGGCTAGTTGTATGGGTTTTGAAGGAGGGGTGAAGTAGGTTTTAGGGGCTTTGAAGGAGGGGTGAAGGCTAGTTCTATGGGTTTTAAAGGGGAGGTAAAGGCTAGTCCAGCGAACCTCGAAGGAAATATGAATGCTAGTTCTCTGGGCTTTGAAGGGAAGATAAAGTCTGGTCCTTGGGATTTTGAAGGAAAGGTGAAGGGTAGTCCTTTGAGTTTTGAAGGAAAGGTGAAGGCTAGTCTTTTTGGATTTGAAGGAACCGGAAAGGTGAAAGCTAGTCCTTTTGGGTTTGAAGCAGTGGTGAAGGTTAGTCCTTTGGGGTTTGAAGGAATGGTGAAGCTAGTCCATGTGGACTTTGAAAGGAATGGTGAAGCTAGTCCATGTGGACTTTGAAAGGAATGGTGAAGCTAGTCCATGTGGACTTTGAAAGGAATGGTGAAGGCTAGTCCATGTGGACTTTGAAAGGAATGGTGAAGGCTAGTCCATGTGGACTCTGAAAGGAATGGTGAAGGCTAGTCCATGTGGACTTTGAAAGGAATGGTGATGGCTAGTCCATGTGGACTTTGAAAGGAATGGCGAACGCTAGTCCATGTGGACTTTGAAAGGAATGGTGAAGGCTAGTCCATGTGGACTTTGAAAGGAATGGTGATGGCTAGTCCATGTGGACTTTGAAAGGAATGGCGAACGCTGAGTCCATGTGGACTTTGAAAGGAATGGTGATGGCTATGTGGACTTTGAAAGGAATGGTGAAGGCTAGTCCA
>JADBJO010005909.1:123635-128635 GCA_016801955.1 Conus betulinus
TGGTGATGGTGATGTTGGGCTGTGCTGATGATGGCCCCGGCGCGGCTTGTGTCCAGGACAGCAGATCAAAGTGTTGATGGTGGCGGTGATGGTGATGTTGTGGCTGTGCTGATGATGGCCCCGGGCTTGTGTCCAGGACACCTGATCAAAGTGTTGATGGTGGCGGTGGTGGTGATGTTGTTGTGGCTGTGCTGATGATGGACCCCGGTCTGTGTCCAGGACAGCAGATCAAAGTGTTGATGGTGGCGGTGGTGGTGATGTTGTTGTGGCTGTGCTGATGATGATGGACCCGGTCTGTGTCCAGGACAGCAGATCAAAGTGTTGATGGTGGCGGTGGTGGTGATGTTGTGTTGTGGCTGTGCTGATGATGGACCCCGGTCTGTGTCCAGGACAGCAGATCAAAGTGTTGATGGTGGCGGTGGTGGTGATGTTGTTGTGGCTGTGCTGATGATGATGGACCCCTATGATATATATCATGAACACCATACTCCCTTTCCCTCTCCCTTTGTCTCCCTCCCTCCTGGCCACCCCTGATGAAATGAAGCTTTGCTGCTTTTCTTCAGTTTATTATTATCATTATTATTATTGTTGTTGTTATGATGATAATGATGAAATAAATACAAGCTCTGAAAAGACGACAAGAGAAGATTGAGTTCCCAGTGGAAAACCCAGCGGAAGACTGTTGTGTGTGTGTATGTTCGTACGTGTGTGTGTGTGTGTGTGCGCGCGCGCGCACGCGCGCGCGTGCGTGTGTGTAATACGTTCCCTTCAAGCGATCGACGAATATTTAAAGTGTAGCAGCAAAACCATAAAAGCAAAAGATATTTGCTAGGCATACACACACACACACACACACACACACACACACACACACACACACTCACACACACACACACACACACACACACTTGTACAGCATAGACATACGCAGATGTGCACCTGCACACACACTGACACACTCATGTGGAGAGAGAGAGAGAGAGAGAGAGCATTCAAAGTATCTCGTACACTGACATGACCGATTCCTTGCAGTACCAAGCGCGGGCAAATGATAGCGAGAAGAGTATTGCATTGCCGCTGACAGCTGGGGGATGGTACCAATGTCATCCACCTTGTCAGCAGGTGGGAGTGCTGTTGCGCTCATATCGTTTGAAGGTCTGTCCCAGTGCCTGACGGTCTGGTTGGCTCTGCCGTGGCCTCCTGTTGGCGGGCCGGTCGCAGCTGTCTGCCCTCTGTGCTTTCACCAGTCTGACAGGTGTGAAACGCACACTCGGTGGTTCAACATTGTGCATAGGCGCGAAGCCTGCGTGGTGCAGGCCGCTGGGCCGACCTGGCTGAACAGCGGGCAGCAAGACACCTGTCTACTGGAGAGGGCGCACCAGCCGACTGAACAGTGCCCTCGCTGGGCAGGCGAACGGGTTCCCCGAGAAAGGGGGGAGAGTTGTGTGTGTGTGTGTGGGGGGGGGGAGGGCGTGATGCCTACAGATCGTCTCCTCACTGGATCTTTGTTGTGAGACCTACTGCTGAAAGAAGAAGAGACTCAAAAGGACCGGGGAAGGGGGGGGGGGGGGGGGGAGAGAGAGAGAGAGATGGGGGGACGAAGAGAAAGGGCACGCTATCGATTTGAACTGCAGCCGTTGTCTCGGACTTGTAGGTCACTTTTCGGCGCCAGTATGATGCTGCAGCCTTTTTTTTTTTTTTTTTTAAAGTTGCAGTTCTCCACACGAACTTCCACGGAAGGCTGGCTGCTGCTGCTGTGAGACTTGATAGTTCCTTGTGGGTGGAGGAAGAAAAAAAAAACTGTGTTTCTCCTCTCCCACCCCACCTCCACCCCTCCAATCGTTTTGCTGGAATGTATACGAAGGACCGAGAGGAGAGTTTCCGCAGCGACAGAAGTTATAAGAAGAGGCCGTCGTCCATTCGCACGGCTTTCACCCCGAGCGTGTTGTGTGCGCGCGAGGTGGGGTTTAAGGGGGGGAATCTCTCTGACTAAACCCCTTCCGTTAGCCTGGCTGTTCACAGCCGTTGCCCCCTTGGCTTGCCGACGCGGAAGTGGAGAAAAAAATAGAGAGGAGGAGAACTAGTTCGTTACGCTTTGCATGCTGACACTTGTCTCCCTTTGTTTTTCATGGGCGCTGTACGTTTACAGGGATTGGATCAGTTCGGCGCTCTCTTTTTCAGACTGGCACAAGACGTGAGCAAGACAAACTCGGTGCTCTTTTTTTTCAGACTTTCACGAGACGTGAGAAAGACCCATTTGGTGCTCTCTTTTCAGACTGGCACAAGACGTGAGAAAGACCAATTCGGTGCTCTCTTTTCAGACTGGCACAAGACGTGAGAAAGACAGTTGAAGTGTCAAGTACGTTATAGTCAGCCAGTCGATCTCGCTTTCTATCGTGTTACGTTTTATGGTATCGTATTGTATTGTATTGTAGTGTGGTGTAGTGTAGTGTAGTGTATCGTCTTTGTGATATACGATGGTATTGTATTGTATGTGTTGTGTTGTGTTTTCATGGTATTGTGTCGTGGTGTACTATTTTGTGTTATGGTATCGTATCGTATAGTAATAACGTCATCGTCAGAACAGATTCCTGTGGCTGGGAAAGGGCTTCACATCAGCCTGGTTCAACCACCCTTTTCAGGGGGTGGGAGGAGGGAGGGTTAGAGGGTGTCCTGGGTCCTGGGTTTCTGGACACGCCCCCCCCCTCCCCCCCCCCCCCCTCCGCGCCCCCTCCACATTCCATCCCACCCTCTCTTGGCTGGCAAAACAAAAACAAAAACAAAAAAAAATGCTTCTCGTAAGCCTTGACGACTTGCTCTTTTTGTAGAGCTTCTGGTCCTGCCGTGGTTTTTTTTTCTTTCTTTCTTTCTTTCTTCCTTTCTTTTTTTTTTTCTTTCTTTCTTTCTTTTTTTCTTCTTCCTTTCTTTCTTTCTTTTTTTTTCTCTCATGTGAATGACCTGCTTCGTTAACTGACATGCTTTATTATGTTTTTGTTTACCTATCAAAGTATGATTCGAAAAAAACTCTTTCTCTCTCTCTCTCTCTCTCTCTCTCTCTCTCTCTCTCTCTCTCTCTCTCTCTCTCTCTCTCTCTCTCTCTCTGTCACACACACATACTTACATGCACGCACGCACGCACGCACGCACGCACACACACACGTACACACACACACACACACGCACGCACGCACGCACGCACGCACGCACACACACACACACACACACACACACACACACACACACACACAACCAAACCAACCAATCAACTCCAGTGTAACAGATTTCACTTCCTTTAAGCTACTTCAAAGTCTAAACAAAACGACTTCAACAAGCTCGTCGCGTGTCCAAATCTCCCGATGATGTCGTATTATAAAATATGACGTGTATTACATACGGCTTGTGATACTGTGCGTGTGTGAATAACAGGAAAAAACACACACACACACACACACACACACACACACACACACACACACACACACACACACACACACACACACACACACACACACACACACACACACACACAGGTACGTGAACCTTACAAGGAAAGGAAATTGGAAACCCTGGAAGTGAGGTAACGGATGAAGGGATCTACATGTGAGCTGATCCCATCTGGCTGAGAGGGGGGGGGGGGGGGGGGGGGGGGGGGGGGCAAGACTGGACGTAGGGGCGGGGGGTATGTGTGAGAGAGAGAGAGAGAGAGTGTGTGTGTGTGAGTGATTCTGGTGATGCATTCACGTAAGGCCTAAGCCCCATTATTTTTTTCAACAACTCTGTGTGCGCGCGCGCGCGCGCGTGCGTGCGTGCGTGTGCATTTTGTGTATGTATGTGTGTGTGTGTGTGTGTGTGTGTTGTTTGTGTTTTGTTTTTTTGTCGATTTCTCTTTTCTGTCCAAACCGCCCCTCGTCAGTTCTCCCCCCCCCCCCCCCCATTCTCTCTGCACCCGGCCACCCTGTGCCACGCTTGCCTCTCCCCCCCCGACGGTAAACCAGATGATTGCGCAGAGGTGAGGAAGGGGGAGGGGGGGTGGGGGGAAGCGAGCTACTACTACTACCGCACCGGCCGTGTCCCTGTCCATGCCGGTGGGAACCGCCCCAGGGATGGTGATCGACCTGGCCCTGAAGGCGGGTGCATTGGTGCCAGGGCCAGCCACGGCGGACGGTTCTTTTCTCTTTCATGGCGCGGTGCCGTTCGTTGCAGGAAAAATCGAAACTAGCCGGGATTTGCAGCCGGCTTTCTTTTAGGCATGAATCTGACGTCCACATCGTTCACAGCGCGCGGGGGTGGGGTTGGGGGGGGGGGGGGGGGGGGGGGGGGGGGGGGGGGGCTGTTGAACTGGGAAATGAACCACTTTCTAAATCGATTTCTTTACACAAGGAATGTTCAGCTTTCTGTAATTATACCCAAAAAAAAAATGGTCTTTGATTTCTGTATGAAGCAAACTTGATTTTTAATGTGATGATGATATTAATGATGATGATGATATTAATGATAATAATAATGATGATGATAGTAATCGTAATGATGATGATGATGATGATGTTAATGATGATGATGATGATATTAATGATAATGATGATGATGATGACGATAATATTAATCATAATGATAATGATGATGATGATGATATTCATGATGAATTAATGACGATAGTGATGATGATGATGATGATGATGATGATGATGATGATGACGATGACGATGAGCAAGCGCATGCATTTGTCCGTCTGAAAGTGAAACAGAATCAGGTTTCGCGAAACGCAAGGACACCCCTTTGATGAAGCGAGGATTCAGCCCCCGTCAACAGCAGAGATGTGTCATGCCGGTAGGTGGCGCCAGCACGAAGAGAGCCAGGGGTCTGTTTCACGGTTTCTCCATCACGCAGACATCATTGGCAGGGTCAGGCATCAACTGGGAGCCACTCTGGGAGCTGCTCTGGAGTAGTTTCTTCTCTCCTCTTTATAGCGTGGTGATTGCACATGATCTTCGGTCATGTAA
>JADBJO010005909.1:133635-138635 GCA_016801955.1 Conus betulinus
TCAGAGCCCATGTTGAGAGAGTACTGAGCGCCGCGGCCTGTCCAGCAGCTGTGCAGACGCTTGCCGGCTGGACTGGAAGAAGCCAGCGGGGGGAGGTGGGGATGGGGGGTGTTGTTTAGATCTCCGTCACTGCCGTGTCAAACAACCGCATTCCACTCGCTGAAGAGGGTTTTCCAGCGTAGTAGTGTGTCGCCAGCTTAATTACTCAGCGCAAAACAAAAACAAAACAAAACAAAACAACAAAAATGCACTTAGTTTTGATCGCTTCAGATTGCTTCTGAGTCCTTCCTTGCGCTGAACTCAGAAGCAATCTGAAGCGATCAAAGCATTTTCGTTATTTTGTCCGTCTTTGTTTCACCTGAGGAAGACCTAAGAGGTCGAAACGCGTTGTTTGTTGTCTTGTGACTCGTTTGTCCACGTTTCTCTGGGCGGTTCACTGACATTTATTTAAGATTTGTTTAGATTTCCGCCTGCAGTCGTTTCACTTTGCAACTAGAGAAAAACAAGTTAAGCAAGGGGAAAGAAAGAAAGAAGAGGAAGAAGAAAAATGAAAATCGACATTCCGTCCACTTTTTCTTCTGCTGTGCCTAATTTTCGTACAGCTTCTCCTGACCTGTCACGTCACTCACATGACGCAAGAAAGGGACAACTCTGGACAAAGCGATTCGGTGTTGTGATGTCGATGAGTTGGTTCCCAAAGAGCTGACCATCGTGAAAACAAAAACAACAACAAAAAAAAAGTCATTTAACATCGTTAGAGTCGTTTAGAATGAAACGTTGTGTTTGTAAAGCAAAGGCGATAGTGACATTCCATGGCAGCAACAATTTTGACTCCATCTGAACAGTATTTGAAAGGTAACGATTTTTTGATTATGATTATTTTTACATCAGCATCGCGTATATCGTTTTTTCGGACACGAATGTTTACATGTTATGACGAGTTGGGAAACCTGTGATGTCGATGGCTTTTTCTTTTTTTTTTTTAACTTACTAAGCAGAGTAATCGGTAGAGCAGGGAAGGGATCTGCTGAAAAACACGACGCTGCGTGTCGCAGAACGACATAGAGGGATCTCTTTATTCCCGTGTTGATCATTTGGTTCATTGACATGTCGTAGAACTACATAGGGGAATCTCTTTATTCCCTTGTTGATCATTTTGATTCATCGTCATGTCGTAGAACGACGTAGAGGGATCTCTTTATTCCCTTGTTGATCATTAGGTTCATTGTCATGTAGAACGACGTAGAGGGATCTCTTTATTCCCTTGTTGATCATTAGGTTCATTGTCATGTCGTAGAACAACATAGAGGGATCTCTTTAATTCTCTTGATCATTTGGTTCATTGTCATGTCGTAGAACGACATAGAGGTGTCTCTTTATTCCCTTGTTGATCATTTGCTTCATTGCAGCACATGTCGACGCACGACTTTTTGTTTTTGTTTTAAATACAATTTCTTCTGTGATGAGAGAGACTCAAACATCGGGTCTTGATACGGGCGGATTTTTTCAGTGGAGCTGACTCTGGCCACAGCTGTCGGCTAAGCTGTAAACAGCGGGACCTGAGTTTCCCCAACAGCCGGGATCTGTGAGTCGTCCTGAGAGATCTGCAGGGGACAGCAGTTTTCATGGGAGCTTACTGCGCTGGACGTTTGGATGACGTCAACCCAGAAGGACGGGAGGGGAGGGGGAGCGGAGGGGGGGGGGGGGTGGTGGCGGAGAGCCACGGGGCATCGGATGGGTTTGGAAATAAGGTGGGGTGGGTATGGGAAGAGGAGATGAAGCCAGCAGGTTTGTGGAAGGTGGTGGGGGAGCGGGGACAGACAAAAACACAGAGGATGCCCGTCTGGATGTCTTGTAAACAAAGACAGACAAAGCACAGAGGATGCCTGTCTGGGTGTGTTGTAAACAAAGACAGACAAAGCACAGAGGATGGCTGTCTGGATGTCTTGTAAACAAAGACAAAGCACAGAGGATGGTTGTCTGGATGTCTTGTAAACAAAGACAGACAAAGCACAGGGGATGGCTGTCTGGATGTGTTGTAAACAAAGACAGACAAAGCACAGGGGATGTCTGTCTGGGTGTGTTGTAAACAAAGAAGACACAGCACAGAGGCTGTCTGTCTGGGTGTGTTGTAAACAAAGACGAAGCACAGGGGCTGTCTGTCTGGGTGTGTGTTGTAAGCAAAGACAAGCAAAGTACAGACGCTGCCTGTCTGGGTGTGTTGTAAACAAAGACAGACAAAGCACAGAGGCTGCCTTTCTGGATGTATTGTAACAAAGACAGGCAAAGCACAGAGGCTGCCTGTCTGGATGTGTTGTAAACAAAGACAGACAAAGCACGGAGGCTGCCCGTCTGGGTGTGTTGTAAACAAAGCGTTCAGCGGCCCGGTCTGTGTCACATCGGCATTGTCCTCCTGGTTCTTTTTGTTCTGGGCATTGCAACATTGAGCAGGAGAGTCTGGCGTTAAGACTGTCGGTCGCTTGGGTCTGAGAGAAACGGAAACTTAGGGTGGAACTTGGGTGGGGTGGGATAGGGTGGCGAGAGAAAAACGGGAAGGAAGGGAGGGAGGTATAGGAGGAACGAGCCAGTCAGCTGGAGAAAGAGAGAGAGAGGGGGGGGGGGGGGGGGGAGGCAGAGAGGGAAGGAGTAGGAGAAGAGAGAGAGTTGGGATGGGGAGCGAGCCAGCCGAGAGAAATAAAAAAGAAGTGGGGAAAATAGAAGGCAATAGCCACCTGCCTGTCCACACAAGGACATGTGCATGTGAACAACAACGTCACTAAACGAACAAACAAAAAAACAAAAACATCGACCATCGAAGATAGATGAATCACTTGTAGGGGGGGGGGGGGGGAGGGGTAAAAAGGGGAGGGGGGGGGTTGTGATTTGTTCGGAACTAGCTGTGAACGATCAGCAAATGCATACGTGCCCGTCAGGGGGGGATACGAGTCGGACAGCGAAATGAAGAGCCATCCGTGGTCACATCGCGTCGCCCGCGCTCGTTTTTTTTTTGCTTAGCATGGAAGAATGGCGCGCTGGCTGGTGGTGGCTAGTGCTGTGCTGTTGTTGTTGTTGTTGTTGTTGTGTGTGTGTGTGTGTGTGTGTGTGTGCGCGCGCGCGCGCGCGTGCGTGTGTGTGTGTATGTGTGGCACAGATCTCATACCCGATTGCAGGCCACGGCGGGTATGTATTTCAGGAGAACGTGAATTGGGGGTTCTGGTTTGTCACAGGAGAAATATTTTGCTTTTGTTTTTTTAGGCTAAAACGTCGCCGTCTTTTTGTTTTTGTTTTGTTTACGTCATGATGCTGCTGGAGGGTTGTTGTTGTTGTTGTTGTTGTTTTTTGGGGGGGTATTGTTCGTTGTTTTTTTGTTTGTTTGTTTTTTTTGTTTTTGTTTTTTTTTGTTTTCCCTGGTTGTAAGCAAGAGGGTTGACAGCATGACAGCCTCACAATGATGGCTGTACAGTGCGCTGGCTGTGTGTATATCCAATCATGTCGGTCACGGTGAAGCACTCTCTTGTCTTCAGCCTCGCGGCCTGTGGAAGAGAGAGGGGTCGGCGGCATGGCTCTTTCTAGTCAGGCGCCAGTCGTGTGGGTGGTGTCGTTCTCCGCCCCTCGCTTGCGTTACGTGTGGATGTTGTTGGGTCTTGCCATGTGACAGGTTGGTTTGGTTTTGTTGGCAACAGCTCCCGTCTGTTGACAGGCGCTGTGTGTGTGTGTGTGTGTGTGTGTGTGTGTGTGTGTGTGTGTGTGTGTGTACACACACACACACACACACACACACACACACACACACACGGACCTGGCACGGCCCACCGTAATGTCACATTATTCAACTCGCCCAACACACACACTACCCCAGCGCGAGAAATGAAGCACGTTCAACGAGTTTCGCCTTCTCTCTCTCTCTCCTCTCTCTCTCTCTCTCTCTCTCTCTCTCTCTCTCTCTCTCTCTCTCTCTCTTCTCTCTCTCTCTCTCTCTCTCTCTCTCTCTCTCTCTCTCTCTCTCTGTCTCTCTCTTCCCCCCCCCTCCCCCGGACGTTTTAACGTCACGTGTCGTTCAGCATGCCTGAAGCCAACGTCCAGTTGTATCACGAAGACACAGGTTGACAGGTACGAAAGCGCAGGGAAACATAGAGCCATGTGTGGTAAGCAGGAACGACAAGAAACTAAAAAAAAAAAAAAAATAGGGGAGAAGTAGGAACAGGCAAAAGATGGGGAGAAGTAGGAGCAGGCAAAAAGATAGGGAGAAGTAGGAACAGGCAAAAAGATTGATTGGGAAGAAGTAGGAACAGGCAAAAAGATTGAGAGAAGTAGGAACAGGCAAAAAGATGGGGAGAAGTAGGAACAGGCAAAAAGGTTGGGAGAAAGTAGGAACAGGCAAAAAGATAGGGAGAAGTAGGAACAGACAAAAAGATAAGGAGAGAAGTAGGAACAGGCAAAAAGATTGGGAGAAGTAGGAACAGGCAAAAAGATTGGGAGAAGTAGGAACTGGCAAGAAGATAGGGAGAAGTAGGAACAGACAAAAACGATTGGGAGAAGTAGAAACTGGCAAGGAGATAGGGGGAAATAGGAACAGACAAAAAGATAGGGAGAAATAGGAACCGACAAAAAAGATAGGGAGAAGCAGGAACAGGCAAAAAGATAGGGAGAAGTAGGAACAGACAAAAAGATAGGGAGAAGTAGGAACAGACAAAAAGATAAGGAGGGAAGTAGGAACAGGCAAAAAGATAGGGACAGCAGGAACGAGTAAGATGGCGGTAGGAAAAGCAGGAAATGGTAGGACAGGAAACGCTCAGTGGGGCGGGGAACAATTTACAGCCGAGAACAAACAAGTAGGGTGACTCCTGCTCCCATGATGAAATAATTATAGGGCCCCATAACTCCAAACGAATGCTGCTTACGACACACCAAGTCGCCCAGCGGAAATGACAACACAGAGCACACGGACCAAACAGGGAGACATCCACCACACCACACACACCCCCCCCAAAAAAAAAAAT
>JADBJO010005909.1:143635-148149 GCA_016801955.1 Conus betulinus
CGTGTAGAATGGAAAAACAAATGCTTACGCTCGTTTCTCAAAACCCCATGTTCTCAATCTCTGTGTTTTCTCTATCCCAGTCTGTATGTCTGTCTGTCTGTCGGTCGGTCGGTCGGTCTGTCTGTCTGTCTGTCTGTCTGTCTCTCTCCGCTCCTTGTCCTGTCTGTCTCTCTCTCTCTCTCCTCTCTCTCTCCTCTCTCTCTCTCTCTCTCTCTCCCCCCCCCTTCTTCCCCCTCTCTTCACCTCGTCTTTCCATTCGCTCTCTTTTTTCTCTCCCCCCCTCTCTCCTATCTCTCTCTCCCATCCCTCCCTCCCTCCCTCCCTCTCCCCTGCCTAACTCTCTCTTCATCTCTGTCTTCCCCATTCGTCTCTCTTTTTCTCCCCCTCCCCCCCTCTCTCTCTCTCTCTCTCTCTCTCTCTCTCCACCACTCCCCCTCTTCCCCTGCTCCCCCCCCCTACCCCCCCCCCCCCCCCGCCTTTATTTCCACAATAAGCTTCTTTTTTTTTTCTTTCCACTGTGTGTGTGTTGTGTGTCCTCTCTCTCCTCTCTCTCGATCTCTCTCTCTCTCTCTCCTCTCTCTCTCTCTCTCTCTGTGACTTCATTAAATCACTGATTTGGGGGAGAGGCTATCGGTAATTCGCAGTCAATAAGCCTCCTACCGACTGGAAACGAAGTGGCGATAGCAGTGATTTTTTTTTTTTTTTTCCCCCTTCCCCGACCTTGAGAATTTCGGCTCCTCTCTCCAGCCCTGCTTCCTCCTCCCCCTCCTCCTCCCTCCTCCTCCTCCCCCTTGTCCTCCTCTTCTTTTCTTCTTACTCCTCCCCCCCCCCCTCCTCTCCACTTTTTCTTCCTTCTCCTTTTTGTCCTCCTCCTCCTCCTCCTCCGCCAGTCCACCAGGAGATGAGTTGGGACGACGACAGGGGGATTCCTTCACAGCTATGACGTCCTCTAGCCCCCCCCCCCCCATCCCCCCCACCCCCGCCCCCACCCCCCTGATTCTGTGGAAGGCTGGATTGTCGTCTACGGTTAGTGGATCGATGAGCAGCACAGGCTGTTATCTCCCGCTGGGTTGGTGAGAAGCGAAAGCGGGTCACAGAGAGAGAGAGAGAGAGAGAGAGAGAGAGAGTCGCCCATTCAGTTTGGTAGGTGGTCGTGTTTTTAGCAGGTTTCTTCCCTCAGTACTGAATCCGTTGTGTGTGTGTGTGTGTGTGTGTGTGTGTGTTTTACTCATTGTTTTCATGTTTGTTTGTTTTTCACTCAATTTTTTTTTAACAAACAGATAAGTAGACAAAGGAGAGGGAGTAGGGTGGATGGGGAAAATTTAAAAAAAAAAAAAAAAAAAAAAAGAAAAAGAAAAGAAATCGACTGCGCTGATGTGCTGCTGATATGTGGGGATGCCGGGTTGGCTCGGTGCCAGTGGGTGTAGTGGGTAGAGCACCGACTTTTGCAGTGAGATGCTGAGGGTTCGAAACCTGCCGGCACACCACGTTCAAAAAAAAAAAAAAAAAATGGCCGCTCT
Source organism: Conus betulinus (assembly GCA_016801955.1). Lineage (NCBI taxonomy): Eukaryota > Metazoa > Mollusca > Gastropoda > Neogastropoda > Conidae > Conus > Conus betulinus. The sequence goes on from JADBJO010005909.1 coordinate 145,156, forward strand.
AGCGTTGACGAGCACCACCGCACCACCTCCCTCCCCCCCCTTCCCCCTCACTGATAACAGGATGGTGAATTCCCATCTGCTGTAACGTCAGCTGTGCTGGTGGGTTTGGGGAGCGGAACGTCACACCCAAGTTGAGCTTTGCGTTTTGCTGTGAACGCATTGGCCTTCGTGGACACGCGCGAGGCTGGTGGTGGGTCTGGTCAGTGAAAAGGGGGCTTTTGCATTCCATGTCATGCACCACACTCCACAGTGAAACATATTCTTTTAGAGTGTTTGAACTTGCATGATGTGAGACATAAACATTTCACAGGCAGATTCCATCGAGAACCTTGTTCAGAGATGTTCCACCAGATGCGATCTTTTGAATTCTTGAAAGAGATTTAAAACCTGGGGGGGGTGAAACAGAAGAAGAGAAGGCTGGGGGGACAGATGGGAGGTGAAGCAGGAGAAGAGAAGGCTGGGGGCGTTCGCGCGCGCGCGCGCGCGTGCGTGCGTGCGTGTGTGTGTGTGTGGTGTGTGTGTGAATAAATGTAGGTGATGGTAATGCCTTGTGTTTCGTGTCAAGGAATACATGTATAACAAGGTGTGTCTTGTCGTATCGGCGTGGTGTCAATCATATACCGCTGCGAAACCCGTGTTCTCCGTCGGTTAGCGCTCTGAAAAAAAAAAAAAAAAAAAAAAAAAAAAAAAAAAAACACCTCTACTGGGAGCGTAGACTGTGGAGGTGAGAGGACCACACAGCCGATGGCCAACCCACACTACTTGAGAAGCGGTGCAGCGGGATGGGGAGGGGGGGGGGGGGGGGGGGGGGGGGGGGAGGGGGTCTGGCAAGGCAGTGAGGAGTGCCGCCCGTGTCCTCCGCAGGACCAGACCTCCCAGTGTGTGAGCGGCGGGCAACAGAAGGAAGCGTATGTCATTAACAGGCCGACTAATCCGGTTGGCCGGAGCTAGGCCACTAACGTAGGGCTGATTTGCGTGTCTCATTCCCCGTCAGGTCCACGGTGTGGAGAACGGCGCAGGCGGGAGCTGAAGCAGGATAGTAAATAAAAGGCTGGGGAGAGCAGATGGGAGTTGTGGCTGGAGAAGAGAAGGCTTGGGGGACAGATGGGAGTTGAGGCAGAAGAGAAGGCTGGGGGGACAGATGGGAGTTGTGGCAGGAGAAGAGAAGGCTGGGGGGACAGATGGGAGTTGAGGCAGAAGAGAAGGCTGGGGGGACAGATGGGAGTTGTGGCAGGAGAAGAGAAGGCTGGGGAACAGATGGGAGGTGAAACAGGGAGAAGAGAAGGCTGGGGGAAACAGATGGGAGGTGAAACAGGAGAAGAGAAGGCTGGGGGGACAGATGGGAGTTGAGGCAAAAAGAGAAGGCTGGGGGAAACAGATGGGAGGTGAAACAGGAGAAGAGAAGGCTGGGGGGGAACAGATGGGAGGTGAAACAGGAGAAGAGAAGGAAGCTGGGGGGACAGATGGGAGTTGAGGCAGAAAGAGAAGGCTGGGGGAACAGATGGGAGGTGAAACAGGAGAAGAGAAGGCTGGGGGAACAGATGGGAGGTGAAAAACAGGAGAAGAGAAGGCCTGGGGGGACAGATGGGGAGGTGAAACAGGAGAAGAGAAGGCTGGGGGGACAGATGGGAGTTGTGGCTGGGAGAAGAGAAGGCTGGGGGACAGGATGGGAGTTGAGGCAGAAGAGAAGGCTGGGGGAACAGATGGAGGTGAAAAGGAGAAGAGAAGGCTGGGGGACAGATGGGAGGTGAAACAGGAGAAGAGAAGGCTGGGGGGACATATGGGAGGTGTGAACAGGGAGAAGAGAAGGCTGGGGGGACAGATATGGGAGGTGAAACAGGAGAAGAGAAGGCTGGGGGGACAGATGGGAGGGAAAACAGGGAGAAGAGAAGGCTGGGGGGATTGTTGGGAAGGTGAGGAAACAGGAGAAGAGAAAGGCTGGGGGGGACAGATGGGAGTTGAGGGAGAAGAGAAGGCTGGGGGAACAGAGGGGAGGTTGAAACAGGAGAAGAGAAGGCTGGGGGAGGACAGGGAGGTGAAACAGGAGAAAGAGGGCTGGGGGGACAGAGGGAGTTGAGGCAGAAGAGAAGGCTGGGGGAACAGATGGGAGGTGAAGCAGGAGAAGAGAAGGCTGGGGGGAACAGATGGGAGGTTGAAGCAGGAGAAGAGCTGGGCTGGGGGGGACAGATGGGAGGTGAAACAGGAGAAGAGAAGGCTGGGGGAGACAGATGGGAGGTGAACAGGAGAAGAGAAGGCTGGGTTGAACAGATCGGCTTGTGTAGCAGGTGAATAGAAGGCTGGGGGACAGATGGGAGTTGAAGCAGAAGAGAAGGCTGGGGGGGGACAGATGGGAGGTGAAACAGAAGAAGAGAAGGCTGGGGGGACAGATGGGAGGTGAAGCAGGAGAAGAGAAGGCTGGGGGGGACAGATGGGAGGTGAAAACAGAAGAAGAGAGGCTGGGGACAGATGGGAGGTGAAACAGAAGAAGAGAAGGCTGGGGGGCAGATGGGAGGTGAAACAGAAGAAGAGAAGGCTGGAGGACAGATGGGAGGTGAAACAGAAGAAGAGAGAAGGCTGGGGGGACAGATGGGAGGTGAAACAGAAGAAGAGAAGGTGGAGGGACAGATGGGAGGTGAAACAGAAGAAGAGAAGGCTGGGGGACGGATGGGAGGTGAAACAGAAGAAGAGAAGGCTGGAGGACAGGATGGGAGGTGAACAGGGAAAAGACGGAAGGAGGTGAAAGGCTGCTGGGCGGACAGATGGGAGGTGTGAAAGAAAGAGAAGAGAAGGCTGGGAGTGGTGGAGAGAGACTGGGGGGGAGTTGTAGCAGGAGAAGAGAAGGCTGGGGGACAGATGGGGAGGTGTAAACAGAAGAAGGAACGAGAACTGTGGGAGGACAGAATGTGAGTTGTAAACAGGAGAAGATAGAGGCTTGGCGGAACGGATGTAGGTGAAACAGAAGAGAAGGCTGGGGGTTCGATGGGAGTTGTAGCA
>JADBJO010005910.1:5000-17500 GCA_016801955.1 Conus betulinus
TCACTCACTCACTCACTCACTCTCATCTCCCTCTCTCTCTCTCTCTCTCTCTCTCTCTCTCTCTCTCTCTCTCTCTCTCTCTCTCTCTCTGAGATATGCGCTGTACTGTTGAAAGAAAAGATACGATAGTAAACAAAAGCTAGAAGTGTGTGAAGTATGACAAATGATCATTGGCCATCACTATGATTACCGTCAGATTCTTTCTTCCATTTGATTTTCCCAGGGAATATATTCTGATGTTTCATAGCCCTGCTTGCCTTTTGTTCAAACCAGGAGATCATAACTTTTTTTCTGTCTTTGGCCATCTCATCTATTGTGTCATTTCAGTGGCACTGAACCAACACTGCTCATTCCAGTTCCCAACCCACAGCCACAGCCAGGCCCGTCTTACCACAGTCCTGGCACCAGCTATCAGCAATCAGTGTTGTGTAGACATTAGGTAACCCTCAAGAGAAGACACTGCACTGCTGCCAAGTCACTCCAGTGGCGCTCTTCGGATCCAATATACGCAAGACGCCTAGAGATTGTAATTCTTGGCTACTTCTCGTATATTGATCAGCAACGTCTGTGCCTTCAAAGCAAATATAGTTATCGTGGCACCTGTCAAAGATGACTGTAACATTGATACTCGCCTCCATTTTGTTGTTGTACTTTCGCATTCCCCATGGTTCTGTTTGTGGTCACTATTCTTCTTTTGCAGTTCGCAGAGATAAGGCACTGTGAGGACGGCTGGTGGATGTACATTTTAGAAAATGTAGGCAAAGCTGGAACTCTGTGTTCAATCATTGTGATAGTTGCTCTGGGCTCTGTGTCTATGAACATTGAAGTGTGGCCTAAATGTATACTTTGAATGCATGTTTCATTGTTTATTGTGGAAGTGGGATGGGTAAGGAGATGTGTTTTATAGCAGAAGAAGAAATATATAGCAGACCATATACAGGTATTAATCTCTATCTTTTCATAAGTAGTGAACTAAACATGTGCCTTTGTCTTCAATCATGATGCGATATTCTAAATGGACAGGTAGACCTTTCATCCTGACAATGTTCAGCGTCAGAGGCTGAGGTGTTCACAAGTGATATTTACTCTTGTTAGACATATTGACATTTACAGATGTTAAAATTCTAATACATCGCGCTAGTAAAGCGAAGATGGAAAATGGAAATGAGGAACCAAAGTCTGATAAATTCGAAGATGTCGCTAGTATCACATAACGATGAAAAGGAAAAAAAAGTGCTGTCGGTTACAAAGGTTGTTTCGCACGCCATTCTAAATGAATCCGTTGTTAATATTACCTGGCAGCTGAAATGGGTCTGTTAAATGTGAAACTAATAGCTGATAGAAACCAAAAAATTCTGAGCTCTCTCTCTCTCCCTCTGCGTTCCTTGATACCTGTTTATTTTCCAATACATATAATTTAAGGGGAATTATTTGAGGTTTACCAAAAATCAGTTTCTGTACATGAGCTCTGAAAGAAAATGTGGCACATTAGATTTTTTTTCAGAAAATATATCATGAAGCTTCTTTATCAAAAACCAGTTCAGGACAAGCTTCCAACCACTTTAGAATTTCCGATTCTTTGGATTTTCTCTGCTTTTCAACCCAAGTGTTAAAGGTATACATGAAGGGATTGATGGCAGAATTTAAAGGCAATATAAATATTGCTAGGGCCACATTCACTTCTCCAGGGACTGCAACACCAGACAATGCCATCATTCCACACAAGCCAACAGGAAACCAGCACAGAAAGTCGGTTAGTGCAATAGTGATCAATCGCCGAGCTACGGTCATATCCCGTGACACGTTTGTAGAGCTGACTTTGAAAGAGTTGTTTTCTACTGACCAGTAGATTGATGCTTGACCCATGGAGATGAACAAAAACAAAACAAAATTGAGGGCAATCATCACACCGAAGGAATACACTTTTCCTTTGAAATCTTGCCTCGTTACTGGCAGTGGAATACAAATACCTGTCTGGCTGTAGAACTCCCAGTGTGATGTCACTGGAAGCAAAGGCAAGGAGGCAAGGAGCCAGCCAAACAGCCAAGTCAACACGCAGACCATAGCTGCAGACGTTCTCCCAAATCGCAAGGTGCTGAAGGGAAAGCAGATAACAACGAAACGATCTAACGTGATCAAGCAGATGATCAGGGCTGACACTTCAGAAGACAATAGACACAGAAAACCAGCCACCTTACAGGTCACACTGTTTTTCCACATGTCGTCATAATGGAGATATTTGTCACGGAATCGTTCATCAGCCACTCCTATAACAGCCATGTAAGCACCCATCAGAAAGTCGGCCATGGTCAGGTTTGTAACAAACACAGTGAAGCCACTGGACGAAGCCATCCTCTTTACAAACACACGTGCACAGAAACAGAAGAGGTTACCAGACACTGCCAGACAGACCATCAGCCACAGAAATCCACGGTATGTCCATGACTGCAATAAATCCTCACAGGATGAGATTTCGTTTTTAGGGGCATAACAAAAATGAAGCATCGAATTTGCTGGGGAGTATTCTGTTACAACATAGCTTATATTTTTGTGCTGAAATGACACGGAGATGGAAAAGACCTTTAAATACGTCTGCTGGAAACGTTTTCAAAGGACTACCATCCATGTATAAATCGGTCAGATGAGGAACGTACTGAAAACCATTGGGGCTTACCGCATATATAGAAGTAAAGTCAAATTGAGTTTCTGTAAAAGAGGAAACATTGCTAATGTTTTGGAATCTAGCATTGTCAGTGTTGTGTGTGACAGATCTATCGATGTGAGTGTTGTTCTGAAAACAGAGGAAGGGTCAGCATAGAGTGACGCAATGGGATTGTCTGATAGGGACAATGACTGTATGTTTTCTAAGCCAACAAAACAAGTCATGTTTACAAACTGCAGCTTGTTCCCCAGTCAGGTCCAGGTACTTCAAATTCAACAGTTTCATTTCAGGCAGGACCTTTAGAGAACATTCTACAAGAATCAGATGAATAAGGTAGAAACAACTGTTCACATCAGACGGTGTCATGGCTGAACCGAAGGCATCCAAAAATCGGATCTGAGGGGGAAGAATGTAGCATTGAAAGGCTGGAGACATATGAAAGAGTACACATGACAGAGGCAGTGAACAGGGCATTCAACATCACACCATAATTCATCGTCATGCCTTGGACATTGAACCCAGCCATCACAGACGTGGTCGCTGTGTACACATATCTGAGAAGACCTGCATCGGAGAAGCCCCAAACAGGTCACCTCTTCGCATCCCACTTCGTCCTGATGATCTATGCAGTCATACATCCCGTTGCATCGCGTATAAATTGGCAGACAGTCGTTGAAATGACCAGGACAACGATAGTGACTGTCAGGACATGAGTCATTGGAAGTCATTTGTACTGCAGTGAAGTGCAATATTTCATCGAATTCGATGATGGCGGGATACGGAACTCGTGACTTTTCTTCCTCCTTTCTCTGTCCAGACTGGTCGATAACATTTCGTTTCATCTGATTTGTCCATACAATGCGGCATTTCATCACACATGTTGTCGTATAAGACACACTGACCATTTTCGCATGTAAAATATAGTTTGCTACAAAGAGGACGTTGACAGAAGGACTCATCTCCGGAATCGAGACAATCATGTGTGAAGTCACATAGCAGGCTGTATGACACAGTTGTGGTGAATTCATCACCGCACGTAAATGAAGACAGTGCAGAGACACGGTCGTTTGTGGAATCGAACATATTTACTTCTGTAACATTTTGACGATATAGTTTATCTTGGTTTGAACCACATGATAAATATTTATGTATCATGTAAGCCTCATCATGTACTGTAACAGAGCACTGCCTCCTTGACAGTGAGAACATGCTGCTGTCATGAGAAGAACTCGTCAAGCAAAACAGAGTTCTGTGCAGTCTTGTTTGTTTTGATTTCACAAATTGTCCCATAACTTGAGTACGAGGTGCCAAACATAAGGGCCATTTCAGGTAGGTCAAGGAAGCCTGGGACTTTACCACCTTCGTAACGTCTATACAAATGAAAATGATGATGAAAGAATGTTCTGTCTTTATTGTGTACACTTTTTGTATACATACTAGGCATTGTCTTATCATTGTAATACAAACCCACACAGAAATACAGGGTGTTCCAGTACCTCTTTGATTTGTTAGTCAGGAAGCCATATGGCTCATTCAGACACATGTAGGAATGTTCGGAATGCCCTGAAACAATCTACAATATTCACTGTAGTGCTTTTTATCTCCTTCAAATTCATTTACATCCCAAACAACTTTGTAACAATGATCACACAAAGCGACCAGACCTTGACAATTCTCATTGCTGAAGGGACAATGTTCTGTTTCATCTCGACCATCTTTACACTCTGTCTTCAGGTTACAAGTCACATGGTGCTGAACCTGTAATACAGATCCACTGAGCAATTCAACAATCTGGTCGACAGAGTTTGTGGTCCTTTACTCTCAGGAAAGAAAAAAAAGAAAAACTGAAAACTTGGATAGTTTACCTATGTACTCGTCGCGATATTTTCTAGACACTCGAACAACAAATACTGAGTCATTAGTATGGAACATTTTGTAAGAATTAGACACGATGTCCAACGAATTCCAAATCCTGATTATTTGCTCTCTTTGCTTCAGCGAACCAGCAGAATTATTGTTCAGTTTTGAATGCCGAAGCAGAGTGATGTTTGTTAGGCCATCTTCAAATTGTTTGAAACTGACCATCATTTCATGACCGGATGGTACAGGCATGTCCTTCAACCAAAGACCCGTATCATTCCCACTTACATTGTTCGTTGTAATGTATCCAGATAACTGTGACGTCATGAAAAGAACCAGAGGTCCAGGTGCTTTGAGTATTAAATATGTGTTTTAAATTACACATATCGATCAAATGTGATAGACTTTAAGTAAACTACTACCATCCTGTAATCAACCAGCAGCACAAAAGCACAGTAATAACATGCAACCGAAATTAATGCGGCATAAAAGTTATTACAAAGTGTGATGTATATTCATATATAACATGAAGTAGTATTCTTAATATTAAGCAATGGCAATATCCATCCGAATGTCTGACAGTGCACAGGCCTATACATTTAAGGCAACAATGCTCGTTGTGACGCGAACGATAAATAATTTAACAGTTGAATACCGACCTTCAGATAACAATGAAAAAAAAAGGGAATTGGGTCAGTTCAGACAGATGGAATTAATCATGGCTGCTAAGATGGAATCCAACACAATTTATCAGAGAGTACAGGTTTGTAGACAGGATGCACAAAATAGGAAAATGTACAAAACTATTTGGCTGACTATCAAGATAAGACAATTTATTGTAAACATGGACAAAGTAAGCAAAAATAGAATGAATTACGTATAATACTTAAAGTATTGGTAGGAAACGTCTTGGGAGAGTTGGACAACAGAAAGCCTTTAGAGAAGTCTCCTTCGTGCGTTGGTCCTTCACTCAATGCAAGTGTATCGGGTCATGAGTCTTGCATTATCTTCTGCTCTCACCTTTTCTTCCACTGCAAGGATTCGAACCTGCACCTTCACGATGGTCGGACACCTCAACGCCAAGTGGCGCTGTTACGGATGTCTTTTTCACAAAGGTATCGTTTGGATACTCCGGCTTCACGAGTTTATTGCATTTCATTTGTGAAAAAAAGAAATCAACTTCGTAAACTTTACAGGTTTTTCTCCCATTTTCCATTGCATTCCGTGCTCTAGTTGTCTTCTTCCCAAAACCGAGAGCTGCTTCATGAGATCAAAGAATATGTGTTTACGACCCTCCCCCCCCCCCCCCCCCCCCCCCTCCCCCCCCGCATTCTATGCTGAAACATCTATGGCGAGGACTTCAGGCTCGGATGTTTGGGGCTCTTGAAGTTTACCGTTGTTCATTTTTGAGCAGATCCACCAGGTATTATTTCCAGGTTCGTCTCCCCTCACCTTTAGGGCTGTAGTTCTCTCCTTCCCTGCCACAAAAAGGGAGCTTCATGAGATCAAAGGCATATGTACCCCCCCCCTCCCTCGCTCCCCTTGCTCAATGTCTATGGTCGGGAGTTCGGTTAGAAAACCAGATGCTTCAAAGTGCTGGCTGGATTGGCATCTTCTCAATCTTGCAGACATGCGACGTGCATCTTTTCCGTTCTGCTTTCATACGACATAGTGAGCTAAATCAGAGTTATTTGTTTAATATACCCGGGTGGAGTGCTATACCCGCTTAATTTCACTCTCGCTGGTTGATTCTGTTATGTTTTTTTTTCAATTTGGTAAATCTGTTGTAGACTTACAGCCATTCCTGTCATACAGTAAATTCCTCTTCCGTGCTATGGTTATAGATGGGATGAAAAGGACGACAGTAAAGTATTAACATTATATTCTTTTAGACAGTAAAGGGAATCGTTGATTTCCGTGTTTTGGATCCCATTGCAAGGTGAGGCGACTGCAGCCGGAAATCTAAACACATTTTGAAATCTGTTTGTAAGGCTCCGCCGAAAAACGTAGACAAACGAATTACAAGACAAAACATGATATGAAACATGTCAACGCCCACTTGCGCCCAACTGGATGAAGATAAGTGATCGCTCGTTCATTTTCGTTGTCCTGTGTGTTGTGTTTCTCGCATGAAAAAGACCTAAGAGGTCGAAACGCGTCGTGTTTTGTCTTGTAAATCGTTTGTCTACGTTTTTTTCCTGACACAGCAGTTTGTTTATGTCTGTCTTGAGTAAAGTTTTGTCCCGCGGGTGAGATCAGTGTACACGGCTGGTCTGACATAGTAGACCACCTTTAATTTGTTTAGTATTCTCAACACCATGGTGGAAATATATCACAAGTCAAAAAAAAGAAGAAGAAGAAGAAGAAGAAAACAACAACAACAACAACAACAACAAGAATTAAAACTTTCAGAGGCCAGCAAAGGAGAGAAAAGCGAAATGGAAGCAAGTTATATAAAGACTTAGGTCATCACAATATGTAATGAATCATCCAAAAAAAAAAAAAAGAAAGAAAAAAAAGAAAAAAACATAGTAGACTGATACTTGTAGATCCCAAATCAATGCAAGGTAAGGTACTTGGAAGCAAGAGAGAACACACTGAACTATTGAAGTCAGATTGAAGACAAAGTAACTTTAAAAGTATAATAACTCTTTTGCTCGACTCACTCTCTTGTTGGCTCATGAGGGTTTGGAGGAGGGGGGGGGGGGGGGGGGGGGGATAGGACGAGATAGGCGATGAAAAAGACGATATTAATGTATGCATATTAAATCCTTGATTGGCAGCAATTGCAGCCATTGACTTCTCTATTTTTTCCACAGAATCCGGTCAAGGGTCAACTTTAGTCTTCCTGAATGACAACTCGCTTTTCTTGACAAAAGTTTTTACTGCTGACCTTTATTCAAGCAGTAAGTCCTATGCACCGTGACAAGAGCTAAAGACACAATGTTTCTTGGATGACATTTATAGGCTACTGAGACTTTTGCGGCTGAAAGTCTACGGCATTTTGAAATTAATTAACTGAAGACAGATCAGGCCCCATTCCATGACCAAGCATGTTTCCCATTACCAGCTGTACTTTGGATAACCTGACATGTGTTTGGGCTGGTAACTATGAGACAAAGGATTTCTTTCTATTAAAAGTTTATAGAAATATTTACCTGTCCAAACATCGAAACTCCTTCCCACTTTCCTGTTGTGGGGAATGGTACAGAGACTGTTTCGGCACTGCTCAGATGGATATGATGTGACTGAGAAGGGATGGCAGACACTCAGCTGAGAAAAAAAAAAACCCAGTTTGTTTTGAGTGGGCTTTATTCCTCTCCCATTTCTTTGTATCCTTATCATGAAAGCCACCTCCACGTCGAGGCACTTGTTCAGGCAGACAGGTATTTCTGAAAAAGCTTATTTCATTAGAAAATTCCAATTTCTGCCATTGCAAAGTATTTTCCCTTCGAATGCCATAACAAGTTTTCAAGAGGAAAATGGTTAGAATCTAGTATGAGTTTGCTGACATCTTGTATCTCTTGGTTTATGAACATAAGTTGTATATTGTCTGTCGAATATGATGGCTCACACTTTTTCCAGCAGGTACATGAAAAAGATGGGTATGAGGTGATGGCAAGATTTAACACTCAAGCAATGGTCATCAGTGGCGCGTAAGGGTGGAAAGCATGACCCTCTAGGTGGAGGACTCAGACAGAGTTTTTATATCTAGATGTAATGGAGTAACTTTACTTTAAAAGTTTACTTCCACCTTCTCGTTCACTAGTGGTGGAAAGAGCAACTTTTTAGAATCGATATATTGAACATTTCATTCTTTCGGAAATGTCAAAGATACTCGTGAATGGCTGTCAAAGTAATTTTCCCTTGGGATTAAACATTTAAGACTGCTAGTGCCCCAAACCAACAGACAGAACAGCACTGGAGATAGGCATGAGAGCTAGATCAACGATACAGATCAATGCAGGTGAAACAAATTTTGCTGGGGAGGACCCAGAGAAGCACTGTCTTCACCTGCCTTTAGAGCAGTCCTGTACCACCCTTGGAGGTCTGCGCTGTGTTGACGATGGGTACAGGCACGCGCAGGACACTCCATTTAGATATCAAGGGACATAACTGCTCCTGAACAGAGGTCAATCAGACTACAGGATGCAACTCAGAACAGCCTTAAAGTAGCATCCCTATGGGTGTACCAGCCCGTATTTCATGACTGCAGAGCCCACCGGCGAAAAACACCACCCTCCAGCTGTCGAGCACACCCCACAGACCCCCACCCCTGCACACGGAGACATGAAGACAGTGCCACTCCAGACACAGCCAAGCTTTCGCCATACGGTCTTATGTGCCCTCAAGAGAGAATCCAAAGTTGTAGTCTTTCCACTGTCAACAGGACTTTCCCTGTGGTCAGTGGGTCTTTTCCTCACCGTCACTGGACCTTTCTCCAGGGTCAGCCTAGTTAAGGCAAAGAAGAAAAAAGAAACACCCGAAGGTGCTGGGGAGGACCCAGAGAAAGCACTGTCTTCACCTGCCTTTAGAGCAGTCCTGTACCACCCTTGGAGGTCTGCGCTATGTTGACGATGGGTACAGGCACGCGCAGGACACTCCATTAAGATATCAAGGGACATAACTGCTCCTGAACAGAGGTCAATCAGACTACAGGACGCAACTCATAACAGCCAAACTGAAGAAATAACACAGGGAGCAAATTATGCTCTCTTCCCGGCTAGGCCCTTCAGTCTTTCTCATCATCAAATTCTGGCATTCACTGTCCATTGGATTTTCAGTTTCTGTCCACAATTTGTATTGTTTCCTTTACCTTGGAAATGTTGCCAGGGCTGACAGTGGGTAGTCGTTCTGGTATTGCGGATGGCATCAGAGACAGATTAAGCCTCCAGGTCCAGTCAACTGTGTGTCTGAAGTGGTCTGACTCCATGTTGATTCGCCCTGGAAGCCTGGCCAGGGTGCCCAGGAATTCTATGGAAGCAGCAGAGCCAGGACTTTTCCAACAATTCCCTGATCTCCATCCTGAAGAACCCTCACACCTGAACTCCTTTTCTTCAGGAAAGTATAAAGACCTCTGACAGCATTATAAGACAGTATGAAACACATTTAATTTACTATCTCCATTTCATTTTATGACGTCTAGAGGCGAATGGTTTATAAACAGGGGAGTCGGACTATAAGACACTAAGTGGATCTTTTAAAGGGGAAAAATTTCTTCAGCTTAGCAATGAAAAGTGGGTTTAATTAACCACTTTGTACAGTTCAGCAAACAAGCGCACGTACTGAAAAATCAGCTACTCGAATGCAAACAAGCAAATAATAATCATCCTACCAGTTTTAGCCAAACATAGATACAAAGATAAAATAAAACGTTAAAGCGTAAATACAAAGCAAACACTGTCACCCAACTTTGAAAACAGATATCACTTACCTCTGTACTACTGGGCTGGATAAGCAACAAAAATAAATGAATTAAAGAAAAATGCAAAATGTAACAAGACTAGCATTTTCTACCTGGAAAACACCAACTTCGCTGTTGACGGGGAATTACCAGTCTGACGATCTTTTGGCGAACGACTGGGCTCAGGTAGACCAAGTCACTTAAAAAGTACAATTGCACCCACCATGTGGGCGGCTTGACTGACAAGCCGCTTTGGCTAAGACTAAGTAGGACGAATTGCACACAACAGGCGAGCAGTCTCACAGGTGCGTTCACTCCTGGGGCGTGGGTTTTAAAGAGTCCGTCATGTTATGTCTGGCACACTATGTTTCATGGCTTGAGTGGCCTTCGGAAAACACAACAGTTGCTCTGTACTCGGAGAGATTTTAGCACGGTTGACAGGTAAATATTCCCACCTGTCTTGTCACTGCATACCCGGCAAAAGAAACACGTGCAGCCGGGTGGCCACTGCAATGAGACATTGACGTATTTAATGTGTGGGAGTACATGGACCCCATTAGCTAGTTCGCTGTAATTATCCTAATTGAAGTGAGGGAAGTTAAGAGCACAGAGAAGGACATTCTGATGTCATGTTACCATGCCATAATTGTCAGTGAGCGCACGTGTTTCTGACGTAAAATTCCCACTGGAAGTTAGTCTCATGAGGGGAGGGAGGAGGGAGATGAATACCAGCAGTGGCTCTTTGGTCTTTGATGTACACAGCTAACAGAGAGAGAGAGAGAGAGAGAGAGAGAGAGAGAGATGGCCATTAGCGTAAATAATCACCTGGGCATGGTGGCTCCAACTTCCATGTGCCCTTGGATATAGAACAGCTTGGCCTGCTTTCAATCCTACATGCAGCAGTCAAGGAAACAAAAGGCACTCCTGTAGGACGTGGGAAATCCTGGGTGGAACAGGCAGAAAACAATGAACAGCCTGAGTGCATGTCATCAGAACTCAAACAACCGAAGGCATGGGACAGATATGCAGATATTTCAGACTCTTCGAACACCTCAACCAAACTTCCGTTGCTCCAGAGCTTGGAAGACATTTGTTGAGAACGGCCAGACAGTAAACCCAATGCAGACATTCAGACGTAGGTGGGAAGCCTCAGTAAGAATGAAGATATTGTTAGATACACGGACGGTTTGGTCACCAAAAGGTAAGTCAGGCTGGGGACACACAGTGAAGCAAAATGACTGAACAATCCAGGAATGGTGCATACAGTTTAACAACTTAAAGTCTAACAACAGAGGTAGAATGAGTGACACGAACACTCCACTAGCTCGCATCCACAGACCAACTTCGAACTCAAAAAGCCCATGATATTGAATGACTGCATGAACCTGCTTCAAAAAGTGGAAAATGGAATTTTAAAAAACCGTGCTTGACAGGAAGTAATGTGCAGCCTTCCATTTGGAGAGACTCATTCGGATGTATTATCAAAGACATGCAGGTGTCAAAGGAAATGAGAGAGCAGACACACTGGCAAGCCAGGCAAGGAGGAGAACTTGAATACAGCCTAGTTCAACTGATGTGATTAGAAATTTAAAGGAACCACCCCAACAAACAAGATCTAAGCCACTATACCATCTTTCAGAGCTCAGCATCAAGAGTGGAAGTGGCAGTACACCCAGGCTTAAAGAAAGAGGGAAAAAAGTCACCAACCATGCAAATTCAGAACAATGCCAGGACCAACACGGCAACGACTCCTAGACAATAGGGCAGACTCATTCCGGGCCCTCTCCAATGGCAAAGACGCACATGACGTAGTCCGCTGAGGTTACAGACTTGGAGGCCAACACTGCAAAGACTGCTAGAGAATGGGACAGATTCTTAGTGGACCTATCCAACGGTAGATGCCAGTGATTCAACAAACATCAGCTGAGATAACAGACTTTGAATGTCTTAGATTCCCCTATTTTTTTTATTTTTACTGCAAACATAATGTGCACTGGCAAGGGTGCACCAAGGAAGCGATGGAAGTGTGTAACGTGGAGAGTCCCTAAATGTGAGTGCTTATGTCTTGATGTGTGCGTGCGTGCGTGCGTGCGTGTGTGCGTGCGTGCGTGCGTGCGTGCGTGCGTGAGTGAGTGCGTGCGCGCGCGCGCGCGCGCGCGCATGTGTGTGTGTGTGTGTGTGTGTGTGTGTGTGTCCCCGTGTGTGTGTGTGTCCCGTGTGTGTGTGTGTGTGTGTGTGTGCTGTGTGTGTGCTGTGTGTGTGTGTGTGTGTGTGTGTGTGTGTGTGTGTGTGTGTGTGTGTGTGTGTGTGCGAGAGTGCGTGCGTACTGTGTGTGTGCAGGCGCGTGCGTGCGTGCATGCGTGCGTGCGTGCGTGCGTGCGTGCGTGCGTGCGTGCGTGCGTGCGTGCGTGCGTGGAGTGCGTGCGTGCGTGCGTGCGTGCGTGCGTGCGTGCGTGCGTGCGTGCGTGCGTGCGTGCGTGCGTGCGTGCGTGCGTGCGTGCGTGCGTGCGTGCGTGTGTGTGTGTGCGGGCGGGCGCGCGTGTGTGCCTGTGCGTGCGTGCGTGCGTGTGTGTG
>JADBJO010005910.1:25000-65000 GCA_016801955.1 Conus betulinus
TTGCGTATGTTGTTCGTTTACTGTAATTATTGATTTAATATTTTTAGAGTGTTGTTCTTATCTGGCGATATGTACTTTCTCTGAAACCAAAAGCTTATTGTGCTGTGTAAGCATAAAGTTACAGTCTATGAAATTGAAAGCCTTTTTGAACTCAATGTTGAGAAACAGCTAATCGTATGTATACGATGATTCTAAAATTATTTCATTTTATCTGTTGGTGATACAGCGTTCTGGTCTTCACTGAAAAGGAAGGAAAAAACATATTTTGGTTTAAAATGCATGTAGATGTTAACCATACAGATCTGTGACGGACCATTTTTGTCCGATCCCAAATTGTGGGGACATTTCTGAGGTGGCGTTAGTTTACCTGTTCACCTATTTACCTGACAGCTACTAACCCGCGTTTTGTAGTCAGTCAGATGAGCGAAGATTTCATTTCGGTCTATGTAAATTTGCGGGCCTGGAAACGTCCCCACGTGGCCGAAGACAGACTCCCAGCTTAGTTTTGGTGGTAATCAGGTATGTGTGACTATTTAAAGAGACGTTAGGGTTAGTGCTAATGGAGTTGGTTTTTCCTACAGGTGGACGTGAGATTTCCAGTTCTTAGTGAAGGTCTAAAATATTTGATTGTTCCCTTGATTGATCTTGTGATTGACAAGACTTGGAGACATAGGGTGACGGTAGGAAGTGAATGTGTGAGTATAGAGGTAGATGAGAAGAATGGAGTGATTGATGGAAGAGAGAACATGTGTATTGATGTGTGATCGGGGAAAAGTGATGAAACCAAATTAATGTATTATCAAAAAAAAAAAAAGCTAACGTTATTTATCTTTTCCCTAAAGTATTATAATGATGTGAGTGTTGGTGAACTCTGGAGGTGAGGAATGAAAATTAGTGTGTATAAATTATTGGAGAATGTGTTCTGATCCCTATTGTGGATACGTCAAGTGATCATAATGTGGAGAAATTAAAAAAAATTCTTTTCTTGATAATAAGGGACTAGTGGAAATCGTTCCTTTATTTGTAATAATTGTGTTCTTGGTACATTCTCAAGGGTTACGTGAGGAAATCTGTGGTGTATTCTTCAATGTTACCACATATGCTGCTAATCGAGATTTTTTTTAATTGTAATGCACACATTGTATTGAAACTCAGTAGACTGTATCATGGGTATCATCCCCCAAATGCTACTGAAATGTATTATGCGAAGAGTGACTGCTACTGACAAGACAAGAACGAGATATATGTAGGTAGTAGGCTAAGTACCCAGTGTAGTTATACCGTTCCCCAGGTGTCGATGAGACCCTGGAACTGGTTACCATCGGGTGTGGGGATGCAGCCTGTGCCCTAGCCGCTGTCTCTGTCACGACGACGTGGAGAGGCTGACCGTGTGGTCGGTAATCCGACGTGATTTTCTTCTGTGTGGGTGTGCCCTGTGGGACACCACTTGGGACTGTGTTCTTGAGCGGCTCTGCTTGCCGTATGAGTACCCCGGTTGGTGCTATAGACTGTGACTTGGGCTCAGTGCAGCCAAGTGTGCGGACTGTGTCTATTTGGAGGCTACCGACGGTGCCAGCGAGGTCTGTACCAGAAAAAAATCGCTGTGACAATTTTTGTGAATGTTACGTCGCTGAGAGTGACGGTTGAAGTTGCCCGTGTTTGTTGCATCCCCTTGCTGATGGTGGCGCGTATTAATTTTGTGCCTGTTGATTTATATCAATGATTTATGGTGATGTGTCTTTATAATCTCTTGATGGTTCAGGCAGCATGTAAAAGAAAAGAAACTTAATTAGTGTCTTGCCTGGCTATCCATGCTCGTGTAGTGTGTGTGTGTGTGTGTGTGTGTGTGTGTGTGTGTGTGTGTGTGTGTGTGTGTGTGTGTGTGTGTGTAGGAAATAGTCGTTACACGCATCATCATCGTTTAATTTAGGAATTAATTCTACTACATTGTCTACATCATACTCTCCAGTTTTTCTTTTATCATGTAATTCTTCACAAGACGTTTTATTTTCGGTCAGCATACCGTCTCAGAACAGTTCTTGCTTTACCATCTTTAGTTACCAGTTTTCAAAACATGTTGATTAGTATAATATCTTTTTCAAAGTTGACAAAATATTTAGATTTGTTTTTGGGCTTTTGAGATTAATCTTACTTTTGACGGAAATAATAACTCCCATTTTTCCCTCGATGGCTCTTAAATTCTGATTTATCATTACTGAATTGATCGATCAAATCCAATCAAACGGGTGGAGCTGAAATTGAACGTGTCTTTGCAATGACCCGGAGCAGACCAGTCCATGCTACTGTTCAAAACATTTTCTTTGATTTGCCATATTAAACTTCAAATTAAAAAATCATCGTATTCCACCCAGCATTCTGTATTGAGTTTTTATCCGTGTTAACGGGGTTGTTGCATCACGTCGAAAGATTGTAATTCCATTTGGTGCTTGAGGCTGAGTAAATGAGCAAGTGTTTCCACCTTATGAATTTATCTCAAACTGACAAGTATTATTCATATTGTTTTAGTAATGGAACATTGCAAAAAAAAAAAAAAAGAAAGAATGTCTGTTTCACAGACATAATGTCCCACGAAGGATAAAGTTTCATAACTCTCATGCAAACGTATGGGGTGGAGAAAGAAAGAGAGGTTGGAGGGTGGAAAGAGAGGTTGGAGGGTGGAGAAGAGAGAGAGAGAGAGAGAGAGAGAGAGAGAGAGAGAGAGAGAGAGAGAGAGAGAGAGAGATGTGTGCGTGTGTGTGTCTGAGAGGGAGAGATGTAGAGAGAGAGAGACAGAGAGAGAGAGAGAGAGAGAGAGAGAGAGACAGAGAGAGAGAGAGGTATGTACTGAAATGCCAATAATGTTAATTATCAACATTACCAACATTACACAGACTTCTGAATCACTGGTCAAACTTGAAAAAGCTAGATAAGGTACTGTCTGGTTCAAATTGATTTGCCAGTTCTCTACCTATTAACAGTTTCTTAAGTTCTTGCTGAAACATGTTCTCGTGTCATGATAGATGTGACACAATCACTAACGACCTGTCTACTGCCGCGACAAAAAGAAACTTAATGCGTTACTTTTGATTTGTCTCTGCTGAACCTGTCACAGATCAGAGAATAAAAACAAAAAATCCACCCGGATAATGGACGTTTGCCCAGGTGTAGAATATTTCATTGATCTGAAACACGACAGACAACAGAATTCTGCAGGTCAGCGTATCACGGTGCTATAGCAACTTACCAGCTTTCACAGCACACTCTGGAGTAGTGTACGGTGTGTGTTCTTCCTCGAGTTCTTTTTGTAAAATGCACGTGGAAGTCTCACGACCACTGCACATAAGTCTTCATCTTCACAAACTGCAGTACTGGTGTCCTGGCCTTATGTGGAGAACTTATGTGGATAAGAGCGTAGTGATGTGTAATTTTCATTCCCTTAGAAAACTCATTTTTCAGTCAGCTGGAAACCATATATACATATTCCATATGAACCGTCCTTTCGTTGAAATTGATATTGATACATTAAAGCATCAGCATGTTATCATAGAATATGTTCTGGAATTTCGGGATATGTGACGATGCCAAATGTGTACTTCAAAAGAGACCTTTGGAGTGAAGAACTAAGGGGACCATATGGATATTACGTAATGATCAGTGCCGTGCAGTTTAGCACGACCACGTTGTGTGGTCTTTATGATTCGGATCTGGAGGCTAAGTACATGAAAACAAACACAAGTCAGCAAATAACCATCCCTTTCTGCCTTGACTATTTCTCACCGGCTACTGTCTACCCTTCTTCATATCTCCAGATCAAATTTCCTAAATCTGAGGATAATATGAAGCTCTATTTCTCAGCACTCTCTGATAGTAGCCGACCACAGAAGCTCTCTAGTGGTCTGCTCAACTGTTCTGTACCTCATTATTCAAGCTTTCAGAATCACATAGACTGTAACCTGAGATCAGAGTGTGAAGATGGACGAGACGAAACAGAACACTGCCCCTTCAGCAGTCCCAGCTGCCATGGATTGGTGGCTTCGGCCAGAAAGTGTTTCCAACTCGTGAAACCCTCCACATTTACAAATGTTTACTCACGTGACTATCTGTGTAAAAGTAAGGGTGGCCAAAAGATCACTTTGTTAACCAGACCAGAAGTAGAAGATCTGTTACATATTTTCAACAGATCTAAACAATTTAAAATCGATGTAAATTCTTTGTCCGGATGGCGCTCTGTACCTTTCGAATATAGCAAGTTTTGTAGGTGGCTTGATAAAACAATCATTTACAATATCTACCACATCATTTCAGCCCATTACCGCCCTTCAAGATTGATACGGAGCTGGATTGTGCGAGACATGGTATTTACCTCGACGAAACTTAATAGAAACTATGAATCTCTACCAGTAGTATGTGAAATCCAATTGTCTTCCCATAGTGAATTTTGGTCCGAAAACAAATTAACTTATTCACTTGTGCCTCGACCCACCTTTACAAATACTATACAGTCTTTATTTGTTTGTGCTAAATACGTGACACACACATTTACGCTTCGCAGTCTTGATAAAATGTGTGAAACAGAAACATCTACACATCTTTACATGTTGAACAGGAGTGGTGATCAGGGATTTCTCACAGGTCATTATAGGAAGGTCGATGCATACACATCTGTTATGTTTAAATGCGATGATGACGTCACTGCAGTCGATTACACTTTCATCTGTGACTTCAGACAGGACTGTCCAGATAACAGCGATGAGGAATTTTGTGGACAATTCCCATGCAGTGGCTTCCAGTGCTCTAATGGTCAGTGTGTGCTGCACAGTCAGCGCTGCAATGAATATTCAGACTGTGTCGATGATTCTGACGAAGTTAGCTGTTCAGTAGCAATGGGATACCCTATAGAGGTCACAGGGATACAAAAGATGACACAGTTTTACATCACCTAGATGGCACCGGATACTTCATTCAAAACGTAATGAAAGCTAATCACCCGTGTCCTGACACTCATTATCTTTGTACAGGTGAGTTGCTGTACTGTCTTCCAGTGTACACTCGATGCAACGGATTTTCTGACGTGTTTTAGGAGAAGACGAACAAAACTGCGAGACATTACTTGTCCTTATCTCTTCCAGTGTCGTGATCACAGAGTTTGTCTTCATGAAGATCACTTGTGTGATGGTTGGGGTCAGTGCCCGCAGAACGATGATGAACTAATGTGTGCCATGATTTGCCCAGAAGGTTGCATATGCCAAGGTTATACGTTTTTGTGTAGTAAACATTTCCCTGCTGATTCATTCCCTCAAAATCGTTTTATTGATGCCGCAGGATCAGGAATGTCACTGACTGATTTCACCAAAAATGTATATCTTAATTACCTTAGCCTGTTTCGGTGTTCTCTTACTAATATTTCAGGTCTGAAATTTAACTACTTACAATTTATTGATCTTGCCAGCAACGATTTACAAATACTTGATTTTACTGTTTTTTGTTGATATGCCAAATTTGAGAACTGTATCTTTACGAAACAATCCTCTACAGGAGATGACAAACAAGCAATCAAAGCACATCCATTACGGACTAAGAAAATAGATTTATCAGAAACAGATCTTGAAATGCTTAAAAGTGAAGTATTTCCGTGTTTGCTTCAAGTTAGGCATTTCAATCTATCCTTTTCTGGTATTAAGATTATTGGAAACAAAGGCTTTAAAACCATGCGTCATCTTGTTGAATTGGACATGAAAGGGAACCCAGTCAGCAAATTTCCGTTGGATTTATTTTCAAGGTCACAAAATTTGAAATTTGTTCATGCATCAGATTACATACTTTGCTGTTGAAAACCTCCTTCCTCAAAATCGACCTAAAACGATGTGTTTTACAAATCATGCCGTATTTCCATCATGTTCGACACTGATTCCATCTGAACTGTATTCGGTTTTCTTTTGGCTTTTGAGTACATTTGCCACATTGGGCAATTTTGCCTGCTTTGTGACTTCAGTAACTGTCAAGGAATTGTTTGGCATCAAGTTCATAATGATTGTGACACAACTGCAGCTTGCGGACGTATGCATGGGAAGCCATGTTGGTATTGTCTTGGCAGCAAATGAACTATTTCAAGGAGAATATATCTGGTTTGAGAACACCTGGACGAAAAGTGTTACTTGCAAACTGAGCGGTCTGCTTTCTATACTATCCAAAGAAGTGTCAGTCTTTGTCATCTTCCTCATCACTTTGGATCACGGTGTTGTCCTTCGTGCCGCCACATATTCCCCAGTATTCCATAAAAGGTCAACAGCTACTGCTTGTGTTGTGCTGTGGATTGTTGGAATAATTCTGTCGTTAATACCTTTCCTTCCAGGACTGGCTCACTGGGGCGTTGCAGGTCAGTCTGGACTCTGTCGTTTGGCTCTCTATCAACGCATGGATTCTCGTCAAAATTTCAGATGGTTCAATGTATGTTGGCAGTTAACTGTACTATATTCTTAATAACTATCGCATGTCAGATAGATATCTACAGGAATTTGCCAAAATACAAATTTTTATTAGATCCTGCCAGACGGTTCGTTTATTCTTGCAGCCTCCTGGTGAGAACAATGACTGTATTAGAGTCTGTTTGCTGTTTTTCATTGGGAATAGTTGCCATAGTAGCTTCGTACGGTGTGTCTGGAGCAGACATATATCCTCGGAACTCTGGTCGTGATTATGTTACCACACTAACTCAGCTCTCAACCCTTTGCTTTACATTTGGACGGCAGTGACACAGAAAAAGGAAACAACACAAGACGAAAAAATGTTAAAAGTGTTAAAATCACGACTTTGTGTACCTTCGAAGAGAAATATTTAAGATTTGATTGTAAAACTAAAATAATTTCATGCTCCAGTATTGTACTTGGGTCTGTACGTTTTTCATTAAATCCGCATGCATATTTCGTTTTTTTCTGCCCGTTTTTTTTTTTTAAAATCCTAAAACACACGTGTCAGTGCTTGAAGCGAGGATACATCCATGTTGTTTTGTTACCGTAAGGGTGGTGAAAACCCGAATTAGTGATGAGAAGGTCATGTACAGCGCAGGTTTCCAGCAGTAAAAGGCTATTGCAGCTGCAGATGCGGGGGGGGGGGGGGGGGGGGGGGGGGGTAGGTAGTGCATTCCTAAATAGTCATCAGGCCACCCATGGGTGGTGCAGGCAGTTTGTTGATCAGGCTGGATTGGATGACGAATCCAAATTCTGCCTCACGGTACTTTTCTTGTTTGCGTCTGATCCAGACGTGTATCTGGCGTGAATATCTGTCAGTTGGCCTTCTTCTGCAAGCCGAGGTTGACTGAGGGCAGTAATGTGCACGTTGCGTTTTGCCAGTTCTCTCTGGCGATGAAAGCAGTCCTCCTCTCTGGTCTGTCAGCTCTAGTCCTGTCCATTAAAGTGTGCACATTCCATGTGTCAAAAGTGAGCGGTGTAACCTTTGTAGATTTTCTTCATTTCTTTTCACCAGTGAAGCGAAATCCCTGCCAGCTGTGGCATGCTATCCAGGGTACAGGTGAAGCAGGGCAATCTTTCAGACACCTTTTCGAGCCCCCTTTGAAAAGTGTGCATCTAGCACCTCTTGGTTGGTCTTCAGGTGTAGGGGCGTCATCCAGTCGATTACCATGTTGAACAACAATGCTGACAGTACACATCCTTGCCTCACTCCTGTCCTGCCTTATCATGAATGCTACGGCATTTTCATGAGTATCTTTCAGCTTGGTAATCCCATTAACTGGCCTCTGCTCTACACAATTGGTTGATGTTGTTTTGTATAACTGGTGCATTAAAGGTAAGCCTAAGTAGTCAGAGGCTGTCAGGCGAGGGATGGGTGGCTCCATCCGGACAGAACCTCTGCTGTGAACAGACTTCCCCTGCCCCTCTCCCCCTCCAGCTCCACCCTATCTGTTCTCCCTCTCTTCACTTAGCCGTATCCACTTACTGACGTGGACAAGTTAGAGATGTGGGGGAGAGTTGTGGGGATGGGGGTTGGGTGTGGGGGCGATCATAAGTGAGAATATCTACCACCACAGTGAAACAGTCTCTCCAGAGAGAGAACTCACCCTGTGCGAGTGTTGAAGGGGCAATTTTTTTCGTAACAGCTTGTGTGTGTGTGTGTGTGTGTGTGTGTGTGTGTGTGCGTGTGTGTGTGTGTGTGTGTGTGTGTGTGTGTGTGTGTGTGTGTGTGTGTGTGTGTGTGTGTGTGTGTGTGTGTGTGTGTGTGTGTGTGTGTGTGTGTGTGTGTGTGTGTGTGTGTGTGTGTGTGTGTGTGTGCGTGCGTGTGCGTGCGTACGTGCGTGCGCGCGCGCGCGCGCGTGTGTGTGTGTGTGTGTGTGTGTGTGTGTGTGTGTGTGTGTGTGTGTGAGTGTGTGTGTAAGAGAGAGAGAGAGATTGAGAGTGACAGAGAGAGAGAGAGAGAGAGAGAGAGAGACTGACACTTTCACACTTTGACAAATTGACATTTAATTGTCATTATCAAAGAGATCTTTTGACAAGGGTGGAGGTGGTAACAGTACAATAACATTTACGTCTTCCTTTCATTGCAAACAAATAGTATCTTTTTATTTCCAGTGTGTATGACATCAATGGCTTACAAACACACATAAAATCGTAACATCTCCAGATGTCCTCGCACACATGAGAAATATGGTGACGTTAGAAAGAAAAGAAAACGACATAACATAACGAGGGAGAAAAAGAACCAGTACTGCAAGCCACGTGCGAGTTTCCCTTCACAAGGGTTCAGTGGATTTACACGTCCTGGTGTTAACTTTACACACCAAAATGACGCAAAAAATATGTGCTGTAAAAAAAAAAAAGCAAGTCTTCATACCGTCTTACCCTTTCCCCTCTACTAAAGAAATATAAATAACCCTCACCAGAACCACGATCGGCGGATGACATCACACCCAGTCCCCTGCTAATGATGACACTCCCAAGAACCATGAACATAAACAGTAATGAATATTCACGGAACCATAGCAATCATATACTAATGGAACTTCTAGAACTACTACTTCCACTACCACTACTACTGTGCAGCTACTGTTAACAATGAGAATAGCGACAACGATGAAGACGTATTATCAACAAGTACTGTCATCATCATCATCATCATCATCATCATCACAATAACTACCATTGTCATCATCATTGCTATGACTGTAATCATGATAATCATGACCACACCATAATAGTAATCATGAACAAACGAATACAAAGATAATTCAGAAAGAATAATGGCAATGTTTATTAGTCAAGATCCTTAACAGAATGGGGAGGCGAAGATGTCAAACGCCCCTGATCTGCTACTAAACATTCATTACTTTTTATTGGAAACGGTCTCACCAGAGGGGCATTTGAACCATCCACTGATACCAACTGTATTTGAAAGGGAAGACGGTAAAGGTACCTAAACCAGTCTCCTCACTCTCAAGTCACAAGCAAAGGACATCCTCCTTCCCTCGAGAACAGCCTACCCCCCCTCCGACCTCCGCAAAAAACAGATCAGCACTAATAACCAGGATCTACCGATTGACAGTCCTGAGGATCTTTTGTGGTGAGATCTTTAAATGAGGCGTATAGTGATGGTGAACCATCAGTAACATCGACAATACAAAAAAGAGATACCTGTCACTTGTGTTCCTAAAGGCGATAGAAGAAAAGAGCACATTCAGAATGGGCGCTCTGTATCTCTCTTGAATGTGGTTTGTAAGACGGGATTGGCATGCAGTTCAAATTGACTTAAGAAAGTTCAATCAACGTGAATTAGCGTAGATACATGCTAAAGATCTCTATTTTCTATAAACCCATCGATGCGCATTCATACCTTGACTGCACATCTTCCCCCACACCCATCCACTAAAGACAACATTCCATATTCTAAATTCCTCTGCCGACGCAGACCTACCTCCAACAAAGAAGATTTAAATTCTACAAGCAGCTAAAATTTGTGAGTTTGTGAGAGATTCACCAACAGTGAATACCCCAGTATCGTCATTCATGTCGCTCTCAGCCGCACCACAGCTATATCCAGAACATCCACCCTGGAAACCCAGCATCCAAAAAAGACAGAGAAACAGACCCACCACCTGCCTCCTCTTCCATCCACACACACTCCCCATCTGCAGGGATCCTGACGTCCGACTGGCACATAGTAGAAAATTACATACCTGTCTTGAGACCAAACCAAAGATCACTTCCAGATGCAACAAAAATCGCAAAGACCTATTTTTGCGCTCCAACCTGAACAAAATTCCCACCCTAGGACACCATGTACTTTCACCTGCTGTAAATCCAATTGCAGAATCTGCCCTCTCACCAAACTAGACACTATCCAACATGCCCCCAAAGGCGCATTCACAATTATAGCACATTCTCCTGTCAGAGCTGCAACATTGTATAAGCTGCCAGCTATGTGGTGAATTCTAAATGGGTGAGACATCCCACACTTTGAGACACACACCCCTGAACACTTGGCTAACACCCGCCACCATCAGATCAAACCAGTCGCACTACATTTTAAATCACACCCAGCACAACATTAACCATGTCAGACACCTGGCACTTTGGCAATCACAGAGTGACAACTTGGAGCACACTATGCAGGAATCCTAGCTTATTACCAGAGTCGGGACCCTCCATCCACATGGTATCCTCATCCAAAAGTAGCACGTACCTATCCACCAAGCAACAGAAGCCCGCAGTACCCTCCACTGACACACTACCATATTTCTTATCATTTATCTCATACATGAGATGCACCTGTCTTCCTTTCCCCTCTCCATACACTCTCTTGTTGCTGCAACAATCCATTCTTTGCTCACATTCTTATCCATTCGGTTTTCTTCATCTGGTTTTCTTTCAATTACATATACATCTTTTACATAAGTTTCCCTTCTCTCTTTCCTGCACACACACACGAACACACACACACACACACACACACACACACACACACACACACACACATATATATATATATATATATATATATATATATATATATATATATAGGTGGATGAAGAATGTCTTTGGCGCATTCCCCAGTGTTGATGAAGAATGACTCTGGCGCATTCCCCCATAATGTTATGACTCTAGTACATAACCTCAACTGTTGTGAACCGTGGTTTGATTGATCTTTTGTGCTGAGGTTACAAGATAATGGTATATAGTATAAATACGGTGATGATGGATGGTGACATAACCCCTATATTTTATGAATGTTTCAATCGAAGGGGAAGCAGTACCAGGTGTTACCTCCTTGGTGGAGAAGAGGTGTGTTTGTGCTTATTTTGTGTTGCCTCCTCAATTGGAGAGGAGGTGTGGATAAATTGATTTGAGCATTGTATGTATTAATTATATTTGTTCTCCCGCAGCAGGAGGGGAAGGAAAAAAACCAACTTTTCGGTGCTGTGTATTTATTTGACGCGCCTTGGGTGAAAGGAGTGATTGCGCTCGTTCGCGGAGTTTGCTTTGGCAGTGGTGTGTGCGTGTGTGGCACGACTCCGGGAAGCATGACAATTACCAATATCGTTGTTGTTATTTGTTACCGATGGCGTGCGGTGCGTGCGTTTTCCTGTCTGACTCTCTCTGAAGATATTTGGATGCGTGTACGTTTGTTTGTTTGTTTGTTTGTTTTTTTTTACCCTACACACATCCACACCACACGAAATAGACAGCCAGGGCAACAAGTTACATTCCTACATTTTTCTTTTTTTTTGCTGCCCAAACCATCAACAGCAAATAAATACACAGTGCATAACAATGTTAATCAAGCATAATACTAATGCACGCCACAAGCCAGGCGCACAACAATACTTGAGGCATATAAGAACATGATAACGCAACTTCTTCATACAGGTTAAGCTGACACCTTCAGCAGTGTCTTCTCAGACAGGCTATGCACTTTGCTGTGTCTGGCCCTAAACACTTAGTTCTCCAGACGTTAAAAGTCTCTCACGAAAGAGCGGTACATGGAGTCCCCTCCTGGGAACTCAAACACACAGGAGCAGCAGCTTGCAGAGTCCTCTCCGAAACTCTAGCACAACATGAGCGGCGGCTCGTAGAGTCCTCTCTGGAACTCTAACACAACACAACAGGAGCGGCAGGTCTGGGAGTCCTCTCTGGAACTCTAACACAACACAACAGGAGCGGCAGGTCTGGGAGTCCTCTCTGGAACTCTAACACAACACAACAAGAGTGGCAGTTCTGGGAGTCCTCTCTGGAACTCTAACACAGCACAACAGGAGCAGTGGCTCTGGGGAGACCTCTCTGGAACTCTAACACACACAACAAGAGTGGCAGCTCTGGGAGTCCTCTCTGGAACTCTAACACAGCACAACAGGAGCAGTGGCTCTGGGAGACCTCTCTGGAACTCTAAAACAACACAACAAGAGTGGCAGCTCTGGGAGTCCTCTCTGGAACTCTAATACAACAGGAGCGGCAACTCTGGGAGTCCTCTCTGGAACTCTAACAAACACAACAGGAGCAGCAGCTCTGGGAGTCCTGTCTGGAACTCTAACACAACAGGAGCGGTGGCTCTGGGAGTCCTCTCTGGAACTCTGACACAACAGGAGCAGCCGAGTCATTGCCCCAACGAACTCTGAAGCCCTTTGTCGAACATTCGATGTCGATTTTTTAGACGGCCTCTCCACACCCTCCCACAGGGTAGAGACGATGGCTGGATACGTGTTGTACCCCACACTAGCAGGTGGTACACACACAGGGCCTACCGACCTGACGACGTCCTCAGCAGGGTAGAGACAGGGGCTTGGCTCAGGCTATGCCCCAGACCCAGGTGGCAGTCAGTTCCAGTCCAGACTATAGGCCTCACCGACACCTGGGGGAACTGATAGCTACCTTGATTATCTAGCCTACTTCAACACGTTTATCAGACTTATTTGTAACTAACAGTTACTCTGTACTTCACTAGAACTTGGGGAGAAATACCCAACTAACGAAACCTACTAAGTTTCAATACAGCATTACAATAGAACATCTCTTTGTTTTTTTTTTTGACATCATGATTTCGCACTCTGAGAGAAAGGATTTCCCCATGGAACCCTTTTACAACGTACCAAGAATATAATTATTACATATAAAGAAATGAATTCCGTTTGTTCCATTTTATCAAGATAAGAATGTTTTATTCATATCACATAACAATCCAATGTGACAAATTACAGTTAAAGGAATGATTTGTTCATCCCTTTTTATCAACAGGTGAATATTCATTATTATGACTAGAAACATCTACATACATATCAAAGAACGATTTCCGTACATCCCTGTTTCTCTTTCCAGAACAAGAATCAGAATACAATTTCCGACAATCAATACACAATAATTTCCATAGCTCACTTCCAGAGCTTATTAACCTTTACATCATTATGATGCATTAGGGGAAAAGATAAACAACACTTTTTTCAATAATAAGCTTACCATGAATTAACTAATCATTTTTTCTGATCACTTATCAGTCAACATATTTTTTTCTGTGTGTACCACAAACCTACCCACACCGACCAGTACCTACAGTTTGAAAGCCACCAGCCACTGGAACACAAACTTGGAGTGATACGCACCCTCACCTATCAGGCCAACACCATCTGCTCTACTCAGGATGCCAAATACCAGGAAATGGAACACCTCAAACTGGTTTTCACCATATCAGGCTATGAGAAGTGGGCGTGGAACATTTTAGCTAGCAAGAAGACCACACCGCATCCTACCACCAAACAAGACCAAACCAGGCGTGGAGGACATGTTACCATCCCTTATGTCCACAGTGTGACTGAAGCCTTGAGCAGGAAGATCAGAAAAACCGGCGTCTCCATACATCCCAAACCTATCAACACCATCTGCAGCCAGCTGGTCGCCCCCAAAGACAAAAGTGACAAACTGGACAAGTCTGGATTGATCTCCCAAATAGACTGCCGTGACTGTGAAGAGAACTATGTCAGGGAAACTGAGAGAAACCTTCGAAAACGCTTGACAGAACACAAAAGGGAATCATCACCAGTAGGCGCCCACCTACACGCCCAGCAACATCAGTTCAATTATGACAACATCAGCGTTCTTGACCGTGACAATAGATGGTTTCAGCATAGGGTGAAGGAGACTATACATATTGCTGCCAACAACTCCACACTCAACCGGGACCGGGCAGACACACCTTGCCATCGGTGTACAACACCCCTCATTGTTCAGTCACATGACCAGGGTTCGACCCGTGGTCGTGTGCACTGAACTCCAGTTCACCCAGTAGCAACACCACCGCTGAAGAAGACGGACGGAGGTCTGTCGAAAGCTCCAAGTAAGTGCTATTCCTAGCTGAGTGACCTGTTTTAAATCCGGTAGTTGTTATATTCTTTCTCCTTTCTACTGACATTTATTGAATACAATTTCCTCCTGTCACCCAATGGTTCATCAAATCAAAAGATGTATCAAGGAAACTATCAATTTTTAGCCTTTACTAGGCATAGTAGAAGTTAAAATCCTGTAAAAAAAAAAAAAAAGAAAGAAAGGAAACGACTTCATTAATACGAATCGGAATTTCAATTCAGTTTTGAGTAAATACCTGACTGCCACAAGAACTTGCCCCCAGTCTTTCTTTGGCTAACTGCGGTTCCCTCTCTGCCAGGAACTCTGTAGAGACAAAGGTCTGTTCCTACTCACCCAGCTTATACAAAGCGCAGGTGAGTGGCAATCGGGTAAAACAGGCCACTGGTTTTCCAGGTTAACATGTTCTGGTCAATATAGCTCTAAGATTTGTGACTAGATGAAATATAGTGCATCACATTGTTGCTGTTACCACTATTATGATCAATGCCATCATACTTAGAATTACTATTGTCCTATTATTACAAACCCTATTACTATTGTCCTATTATTACAAACCCTATCAGCAGCAGTAGCAGCAGTACTGTTAGTAGTAGTAGTAGTATACACATCTCTCTCTCTCTCTCTCTCTCTCTCTCTCTCTCTGTGTGTGTGTGTGTGTGTGTGTGTGTGTGTGTGTGTGTGAGAGAGAGAGAGAGAGAGAGAGAGAGAGAGAGAGAGAGAGAGTTGGGTGTGCGTGAGCATGTATATAGACATACGTTCATACATCAGAACTCCAAATGATATGAATTATGAACTAGGAAGATATTAAATGTATCTAAACTTGTATGTACAGTGCATTAAGTATTAGCTGAATGGATGAACATAGGATAGCTTTCAAAGCGAACAGAGTGTTATGTTTTTAGATGATAATGGTGAGAAGACTTGAGTTTCCAGGATACGAAAGGTTTTTTTTTTTTTTTAATTCTTATGAGTTTGGATTTGTTTGGGATAATCAGGGTGTTCAAGATGTATCTGGGTTTAAAAAAAAACTGTTTAAAGAGAGGATTATTGACTGTAGATAGCAGAATTGGCATGATTATGTCCATCATAGTAATCCATACATTACAGGCATTTTAAGACAATTCATGACTTTAAACCATATATAATGATGTAAAAATAAATCTGTATATTATGAGCACATTGGCTGAATTTAGATTTGGTATTTCTGACATTGCTTGCCATCGTTTCAGATATTCCAGCCCTACCAATGATGAATTGATATGCCGTTTGCGCAGCTTAGCAAGGTAAGATAAAGTTCATTTTTTTGTTGTGTTGTCCTGCACGACTTGATCTTAGAAACAAATTTATCTGGACAAAGTATTTTACCGAGCCATTCCATTTCAAGGTAGTATTACTGTTGTCAGCAAGAAAAGAAAGCATCCTCTCGTCTGGCGGTATATCTTTATGAATCACAGGGAATACTGCGTGCTGCTATTTCATACCCCATTTAATTATGTACACTCGTTGTTGTCGTGATTTTTTTCACATTGTTCCTACGTGTACCGTAACGTATTTTGTTTGGTTGTATGTATGCCATCATGAATCGGTTAACAAAGCTAAGAGGATGGGTTGGCTTTAATTTAACACCTCAGAAGCCACAAAACAAACTGATACAGGAGATTGTCATTAGGCAGGCATGGGTGGAAG
Organism: Conus betulinus; assembly: GCA_016801955.1. Classification (NCBI taxonomy): domain Eukaryota; kingdom Metazoa; phylum Mollusca; class Gastropoda; order Neogastropoda; family Conidae; genus Conus; species Conus betulinus. The sequence goes on from JADBJO010005910.1 coordinate 41,044, forward strand.
TGAAAGAAACAATCCTTCATTGTCACTTCTGATCGGGAAGAGCAACAGATTTCAGCTACAAAGTTCACCATTAGTAATGTCCCTCTCTCTTTCTCCGATGATGGTATTTTACATTCCATCAAAAGTCTGAATACCAATGTGCGGTCCCAACTTATCGCAGAGAGAGACAGGGACACTAACAGAAAATAAACAAGGTGGGATATAGGTTGAAGATCCGTGTATGTTGATATCCTTCATGTTCACCTCCCAATATTCTCAGAGATAGGACCATATACGGCGTCACTATACAATAAGCTACACCAGAAGTCTGCCAGGAGAGAAACAGACTCCAAGTGCAGCAGATGCCTAAGTAAGGGGCACTGGTCCTCAGGTTTGACAGACCAGTGAAATGTGGCCAGTGCTACAAAGATGGCCACAAGGCAGGAGAGATCTCTGTGCGAAAGGACTCCTGTGGTCCACTGGGAGAGCAGTGGCTGCCGAGGAATGACTCTTATTCGTTACAGGGCGAGTGACAGTCATGTCACTGACAAAGTTGGAATGACTTCCAATCGTGACAGGGCCAGTGGAAGTCCCAAGGGTAAAAGCCCCTCAACTGATTCAGCTTGAAGGACTTCCAACCGTACCCGTCACAATCAATCACCACTCACTCCTTGCTCATCATCCACATTGAGGCAGCCCTGGAAAATGACAGGTGAAAAAAATGTTGTTGAAAAACGTCAAAAGTTACAGCGCACTTTTCTACAGAGGTATCACGATCAACTTTGGCAAAACGTCCTCTTCCGCCGCACCACAACATGTGGACAGTCAATGCTGTCAACAGATTTTAGGTGGAAAATCTGGATCTGACGATGATGAGGTTTACAGTGATGTATCGACCATCTGAAATTTGTGGCGTGGCTTCCCTCTCTCAAAGCTGGTTACAGACTGTGCAAACGCTTATGGACAGTGATTTATGCTCTTGTTCAGATTTATGTATTTGTTTATGTGCTTGTTTTTAGTGTTGCATATTTATTGGGGGAAAATATAGACTACCATACTGTTCAATGGACAGATTACGCATTCTCTCTTTAAATGCTGGAGGTCTGAAGAAGAACAAATTTAAAAGAATTGTGATATTTTCAATGCTCAAACAGCAAAAATAAGACATACTATGTCTTCAGGAATCCCATATAACTCACAGAAAAGCACCTTCATGGGCGGAACAATAGCGACCGAATCTATTCCACACGGTAGAACAGTTCATAATAAAGGGCAAGTCATGTTGACATCTAAACATCTCCAAGGAAAAGCTGAATTAGAGAAAAATGCCAGGATACAATTTTCGCTATTTTAGTAAAGTCAGAAAATACAGAAGTTACAATAGTTGTTGTATATGCCCCAAATGAAAACCAAGATGAAAAGAGATTTTTCAGGACGTTTGAAGACGTTTCATTAAGCCATAAGTCAACAAGAATTTTGTGGCTGGGAGATCTTAACACTGTCATGTGCATTAACCTGGACATTGTATCCGCTGATACACACTGTGAAAATGAAATTAGAAAATCAAACAAAATGGTTACATATGCATGCCTGAAAGATCTCTGGATAGCGTTTCATGGGGAGGTAAAGTGTATACCTGTTGGAAGCAAATCTATGCATTGCTAGGAGATTTGATGTTCGCTTTGCCAGCAAGAACTAGCCTACAAGTGTGCCTCGTGTGATATCCTGTCTGCAGCTAATATTGACACAGAGCAATAACAACAGAAATATAAAAAAAATGTGCGTCTGTCAGAGGGTCTGATTACTGGCGTTCAAATTGTAACAGTTTCATGAAATGTACCGTTTTTGTTACGAACATGAATATGTTAAGAAAATGGATAGATGAAAGTATACAAATGTTTCTTAAAACTGAGAATCAGTGGGACTGGTGCTAAACAATACTGAAAAACAATTCGGTTTGGAGTATGGAGAATGTAGAGCATGGAACAGGTGAAATGTAAATTCAGGCTTACAAAGTAGTCTTCAAAACGATAGAACTTTTGTGTGCAAATGATCCTGATAATGCAAATTATCAAAAAGAAATTGTGGAAATATAAAAAACGAAACATCATCATTTAACAAAAATACCAAGTTATTTGTAGCAGGTAACAACAGTCATTTACTCCTTATTACAGTACAATCTCTCTCTTGGTGCTATCAAATACAGCATAATATTGTTTTTTTCCTCACTGTATCTATATTTGCTTTTAGACATCTGATATAATGGACACATCAGATCAGAATCATCATAAGATTTATACCTAAAACTATGTACATTCAAATCAGATATACACAGGCTAAACCTAGTCAGTTTGCATTTCAGTTTTCGGTCCCACATTTTTACTTGCAAATAGTTCTGTTCGTCATGGGTATTAAAAAAGTTCTATACAAATTAAATCTTTCACTAGTGTAAATGTGATTATTTTTTTTGCCATTTACAATCAATCAAACGCTGACAAACACTGCTGTAAAGTTATTTTAATTTCTCGCTCCTTGATTTAGTAAAATATCCCCATCACCGGCCATTTAAAAAAAAAAAACAAAACATACCTTTATTTAACCCGCATTTCGAAACGCAAATATCTCTGGGAACTAAACAACCCATTCTCATGTGTTTTTTTGTAAAATGAAGAGAAGAAACACTGTATTTTTTATTATATATACAAATAGTAGTAATGTTAGTCCAACAACAATTTCAAATGTTTAGTCGATTTAAGTCTCAAATGCATAAAAATGGAATGTTTTGTTTTCAACGTAAAAAAGAAGAAATGCAATAAAATCTCAAATGTAAATACTCCACGCACAAATGAAGACCAGAACGTAAATGGCATAGCCAACAGAATTTCAGCCATCAATCGAAACTAAAAAAAAGAAAGCATACTCAAACTCTCTAACAAGGGAGGAAAATACTCACGCACTCTCTCTCCTCTCTCTCGTATGGCACCACACACAAGAATGGAAGACACAGCCACAAATCGAACACACTCACAACTCACACACATTCTCTCTCTCTCTGATCTCCTGAAAGAAAGAAAAAGGAAACCACACAAACACCACACCACCACACACACACACACACACACACACACACACACACACACACACACACACAACACATCCCTTCCTTTCAACAACAACTGTTACTGTCGTTGCAAAAGCATATATTTTTATGAAAACAAAGTCATTCACTGCCTGTTGGTCTCTGGAATCTGGGGAGCTATTCAAGTTGATCATAATTGCCCACTCAAACAAATCTCTGCTGTTCACCTCTGACACGTGTTAGTCGGCCACGCCCCCCTTCATCCTTGACCTGCAAGGCAGCTGTATTTGAAGTTCATTGCCTTTTACTAGTTCTTAGCTATTCGTCTTGCTCGCCTCCTCACATACACTTTCCACTGTCAGTTCACTGCTGGTTGGCTCAACGCCAAAACACTGGGCACATGCGCTTAGCCTGAGTCTGCAGATCTCTCGTTTCCCACACTTGGCATGCGTCCAAGGCCTCCTTTTCCAGTAATTCGGTCAAGTTCTCACCATCCCATAATGTGTCCTGGTCACTATCTGGATTTTCTTCATCTGGATCAGCATCAACTCACGGTCTATACAATATTCCTGCACCTGATCTGTGGTAAATGTATGGCCAGGTGGAGTCCCCGTGAAGTGCTTGGTTGTGACGTCATAGTGAATGGAAAAACAATCGAAATAAAAATCGATAAAAACGCTTAACTGAACAGTGCTCTGACAAAGCAAAATGGCTGTGAGCACAGGTCAGGTCATCCCCCAACTATGACGTTTATTGCTGGCTTTCTATCCCATGAACTTGAGGAGGGATTTTAGGTAGCCCTAGTTGGTTGCATTTTGGAGACGTCGGCGGTGAGCCTCGTGGTCGCAGAAATGCGACGTTGGCAGCGCAAGGGTTTTAAACCACACATCACTTAAACCATTGCTATACAGAGAACACACACACATTTAATACCCAGTCCTTACACCTACAATCTATATCATACATTTTGTATGCTATATAAGGTAACCTATGTTGATACATATGTAATAACTTCATCCAATATTGAATGCAGTTGACTGCAGGGTTCACATACGCTGGAAATCTGTTTCATTCACCATAAACTAGATCATTGGGGGTACGCAGATTTACACCTGGATACTTTTTAAGAGCAAACAAATGAATTGATTCACAATGAAACAGCAACATGGTGTAACCCCATATTTTGTGATCCGTATAGCAGCAATGGCTTAACACGCACATCAAATGTTTTTATAAACAGTTCAAAGGAATTGTTTATATAGAGCTTATAACTTCTGAACTACACATGACAATGCATTTTTTCGCTCGACTGGCAAGATCTTTACAAGCAGTAGTGAAATTCAGATGAGTGGAGATAAATATTCCCCAATACTTGTAAGCATTAAGTACCAGCATTACCACGTCATCACATAGCCATCTTTCTCTCATAATTGAATAACCTCCCTCAGAAATACAATTATGTTTACTTTCATTCATGTTAAGCTTTAAATGGAGTGAAGATGCAGCACAATGCAAATTGTCTAGCTGTGTCTGCAGCCCCACAGCCATCTCTGACAATAATAGAACATCGTCAGTGACTTGTTTTCCATTATTAATCAAGTGTAGTGCTAACTCATTAATAAAAACATAAAAATGGTACAGGGTTCCACGTGTCATCCTGTTTCGCTCCTGCTGTGCATCTAATGTAATCAGAAAGTTTCGAGCCCACATCTCTACGTTTTACATTTTCATACATAACTTTAATAAACATAATGAACAACTTACCATTGATGCCATTTTTTTTTTCAACAGATTAGGCCATAACAGATTTCTGTTAATCGAATCAAATGCCTTTTTCAAAATCTATAAACGCTACATTAAGTTTGTGGTTATATGAAATCTGTTTTTGTACGAGTGCTAACAACGTAAATATGCGAGTAACTGTTGAATATCCTTTTCTAAAGCCTGCTTGATACTCACCTGTAATATTGTTCTCATCAATCAATCCTTGCAATCTGTTAATAATTATAGAACTATAAAGCTTGCAGTTTTATGTCGGTCAGAGATATACCTCCATTAATTATTGGGATTATTAAAGTCTCCTTTTTATTTAAAATGGTCGAATAATGGATTCTGTCCAATTTACCGGAAACATCCCCGTGTCAAAAATTGTATTTAACAACTTTTGCGAAAAAATACTACTTGATTATTTGAATGCTTCAGTAACTCGCTAACAAGGCCATCTGGACAGATGCTTTGAGAATTTTCAGCTTTCTTAAGGGCCAGCCAGCAATATTCTTCTTTAGAAATGGGGGAAGATTCAAAGTAACCATTACTGTCAATTTCATCCAGGTGTTCGTGATTAGTAGAAGGATTTCTAATGAGGACTTAAAGTGCTGGAACCACTTGTCAACTGTGAAAATCGTTTCTTGGCTGTTTTTATAAAGGATGTTATATGGACAGTGTCCTAGAATCCCCTCTGGTTCTTTACTGATGTCACACGTTTTTATTCAGTGTAATTTTTAAAAACTGTTTCCTCTTTCTTATCAGTAAATGTAATTCATATTTACGCCAAGCACTGGTATACTTTTGTCAATCATCCTTATTCAGGTGTCCTACAACTAACTCTAGAAAGCCTTTTTACTTTTCTCGTGGTGATTTCACACGCCTGGTGAAACCAGCCACAAGGTACCTTTTCTTTATTGACAATTACATACTTCTTCATACAATATATAGTCTTTTATACAATTCATTAAACACATTTAGTGCTTCACTGACATCGACATCATTTAAAACATAGCGTTGCTCAGTTTACTGATCATGTCGTCGTTTTTACAAAGCAAGTCATAAAAAAAAATCAGTATATTCACTTTACAAACGACTTTCTCTGTCATTTTTTTATGACTTTCCTTTATAGTGGACAATGAGCTGAGGGAACAACAAGCAGGCTTCGCCCAAACGATCCTGTGTGGAACAGATAATCACACTGGGACAGGTCATCGAGAAATGTGGACAACACCAGGTAAATCTGGACATCAGCTTCATTGACTTCACCAAAGCATTTGACAGTGTCCACAGACCATCTTTGTGGAAAATCATGAAAACCTACGGCATCCCAGAGGAAGTTGTGTTGGCCAGAGAGCAGATTTACATAAACTCCAAGTGCAGAGTCAGTCAGACGGAAGATGGCTACAGTGACTGTTTTGAAGTTGTCACCAGAGTTAGAAAACCTCTCCCCTCTCCTGGTTTTGCACTTGCTGTTGACAGGGCTTTTGAAACACGCAACCCAAGCAAAAGTGAAATGAAAATCAAGTGGACAGAAGGAATCAGCCTCTCAGATCTGCATTTTGCCGATGACAGTGCCGCTCTGCAAGCATCGCTTAAGATCTGCAGGTGCTTGCAAACAATATCAGCGAGTATGCAGGGGCAACATTGGCCTCATTATCAGTGCCATAAAGACTAAAAACACTGCTTACGGTAAATAGTAAGGGCAAACAGACGTCGTATTCGAACTTTAAATAAGGTACAGATTAATTTTTCAACTTAAAAATCTAAGAGAGGACACATTTTTCTTTTTAATTTTGGAAGTGATTTATCACAAGGCTGTATCAGAAAATTTTATGACTTTGAATTTTACTGACGGCTCGCAGCAGTGCAGTGTCTCCACTGGTGTGATGCCTCATAACAGCTTGACAATGAGTGCTTCCAGTAATCCCCGGTGCACAGACTATGGAGGGTCAATCCTGACTGTGGCTGTGGTTTGAGAGCTGAAATGAGCGGCTTAGGTGCAAGGCCACTGGAGTGGCATGGAAGACACAACAGACAAACCATCTGTATTTTCATCTGTCTGTGTTTATATTTGTAGTCTTACATACCTCACTGACATTAGAGCTGTAAAACGCTAATGCCAATAAAGGCGTCAGTATTACTTTCTTTTTCCTGCCTCTCTCTGTAACAAATGGATTGGTGTCGGAGAGATTGATGGGGCAAGTGTAGAAGGAGAGGTGTAGTACACGCATTGTGTGTGTCTCTGTTGCTGCGTTCACTGTTGCTGCAGCCTTGTTGCTGACAGGCAAAATCAGTATTTACTGGGCTGGTACATTCATTTGTTCAACATGTAGTCTGATACGACACTGTTATGATTGTGCAACACGCTTAGGAGAAAGCCATGAGGCCAAACTCTTGAGATTAGATGAAAAAAACGAAAAGTCTGATGAGTCAGTGACTGTATGCCTTTTGGGAGGGCTTTGCAGAGAGAGTGTGTATATGCATGTATGTGTTTGAAGGTGATGGCGTCTTGTTACATAGAATTTCTGTCTTCCACCTCCAAAAGTTTTTGATATGCAATGTTAGATCCATGCATCTGTAGCCAACCAAAATGAATGTCATAGGTCATAGGTCATGAATGAGAACTTTCCGGTGTGCTTGACTGTGAGCCGTCCTTTCTGCCTGTGTTCAAATAGTTCTCTCTTCTTCTTTCACTACCTCAGTGTCAGAAGACAGGACGGCAGCGACTACTTTGACGACAAAACATGAAGACATCTTTAACAGACTTGTGCAGGCCATAAAACAACAACTTCAGCAACAAACTTCACTCATAAAAAATGATCTTGGAGAAATTAAAGAGGAACTAGGTCAAGTAAAAGTACAATGTGAAGAGATAAACAAAAGAGGTGACAAACTGGAAACTGAACACAGGCAATTAAAATAGACAGTGACTGACGTAACAACTGACATACAACACCTGTTTGCCGCGACACACAACGGAAAGGAAGACGTACATAAATGAACTGAAATGATAAAGGAGGTGAAAGAAGAGGTTGAAAAACTAAAAACAGACACCGAGAGATTAGAGTCTTTTTCTCGACGAGATAATCTGCGCTTTTTGGGGATTCCCCAAAAGCAGCCCAGTGAAACATTTGACACATGTACCAAAGCAGTTGTCGATGTTCTAAACAATACAGATGATAGGCGCTGGACAGTAGATGACATTAAACAAGCACACCGGACAGGCTACGCACATGAAGGTCAAACTAGACCAATAATTGTCAAATTTAGAAGCTGGAAAAACAAAATGTCCTTAATTGCGAATGGAGACACTCGGCAGCAACTTCTAGACAAAGGAGTTCGAGTGGCAAACGACCTTACTAGAGCACAGGGCCACATCGTTGCAAAAGCTAGGAGGGAAGGGAAGAGAGCCTTCTTCAGAAAAGGTCGGTTGGTTATTAGCCCCCAACTCCCAGAACCCGGTCATATGCTCAGGTGGTGGAAAGAGAGGATGCATGCAGTGCTCTCACAAGTCCAACGAGTAGTCATGGAATGGCATGTGTGCAAAGTACCACAAATGTGAATAAGCAGGGTGTGTCTGTTTCAAACAAGCAGCAGATCGAGTCACGTCTAGACAAGACCCCGATGCAGAACGAGCAGGGCGGTGTGAGCGGATGTTCATCCCCCTCTTCACGTCACGGTACGTCCCGGCCCATCCAGGATCAACGACAGCGTGACGGTGATAGCAATGGTGGTCACGCCCCTCGCAAGGGAACAGGGAGAGAGCGACGCGAGTCAGCAAAGGCCAGCCGGGATTCTCCATGTCCTGTCAGTGGTGAACATCGGGATGGCGACGCACGTACACCACGCGGACGCAACGTGCCAGGCAGACAGGCAGGCATACAAACGCCTGTCGGAAACAAGTCAAGCAGGTTCACTGGTTCGAGTCGAGGCAAAGGGACATGCGGTGGTGTGAATGACAGGAACCTACGTTCAAGCGCCTCCAAAAATGAATAGGGACAGGTCCGACCATCCAACTCAGTGGAAGTTTCTAAATTACAATGTCGAGAACTTATATAGTAAGATACTGGATGCTTTTTCTTCATGAATTATGTAAATACATTTGATTTTGTTACTCTCACTGAAACGTTCCTCGACTTGTGTCATTTGACTATAGCAATATGTTTACTGATTATATGAAGTTTCCCGTACCAGCCAAAAAAACTATCAGTTCATGGAAGGAACTCAGGAGGTGTGTTGCTGTTAATAAGGAAGAGTTTACATAACAAGGTTAAAGAAACAAAGCTCAGTTGTGACAACGCTATTGCAGTAAAAATAGATAAAAAGTATATTTAACAGTGATAAAGATGTAGTCTTGGTTGCTTGCTATGTGGTCCCAGAAGGAGGCCCGATATACAATGATAAATTGTTCAAAGATGATGTCCTAATAATGGAAGAAGCCTTGTTTCAAAGGGTTTGAAAAAGAAATGGATACACTTTATTTTATGGTTATGGGAGATTTGAATGCCAGAACAGGTAACAAACAAGCTGAAAATGAAAGTATGACAAACTGTGGGAGCTGTATGGAGAATGTCAATGTGGATGACGACAACTGCACACATTGCTCTAAAGATTCAGTTATTAACAATTTTGGCAAATCATTGTTGGATTTCTGTATCATGTTCGACTTGAGCATTTTAATAGTTTTTGTGATGGTGATAGTGAAGATGAGTATACTTTTGTGTCTCCAAACGGATGTAGTGTGATGGATTACGTACTGGTTTACAATGGCGTGTTGTCAAACTTTGATTTGCATATTGGTAATTGCATTTATTCATGGAACTTACCAGTTGAAGCAATATGGAGAAGTAATTCATGTAAATTAGAGAGGAGGTATTCAGCCGAACAATGTGAAGAAAAAATTGTCTGGGCTGATGAATATGCTGATATATTCAGAAATGAACTTGAATGTGATGAATTTCTAGACAGCATGCAGAAAGCGCGTCAGTTATAACAAATTAATGTGAATGAAAGTCTAGATAAATTTGTCAGTGCTTTGTGCGGAGCCGCAGCTTGTGTGGTTCGAGTTATTTGTAGAGGCAGCAGAACATACAATGACCGGTTGATAATGAGTGCAAACGAAAGAAACAGGAAGTTAAAAGGTTACTAAAAGATTTCAGGGATGCAAAAACAGCCAAGGATAAAAGTAAGAAAAGAGAAGAATACGCTGTATCACGTAAAGAGTATGTTACGCTAAGGAAAACAAAGGGACTGGAGTTTAAAGAAAGGTTAAAGAAACTAAAAATTTCAGTCAGTGATTCTAAAATGTTCTGGTCAGTGATAAGATCTATAAACAAAAAGAGTTTTGTATGTAACGACATCTCAGTTCAACAGTGGCATGACCATTTTTGGAGCGTTTTTCAGAGTTTTGATAATAAAAATAAGGAAGAAGAGGCTGGTATGGTAGAAGAAAATGAAATTGAGCTATTATGTATCAACCTATTAATGAAGAAGTCGTTGCTGGTATTAAACATTTTAAAATTAGGAAAGAGTGCAGGACCAGATAAAATCATAGCAGAAATGTTGAAGAATGCAAACACAGCTGTAATCAATTTTCTTGTTCATTTATTCACCCAACTTTTTGATAATGGTATCTTTCCATCAGAATGGGCTAAGTCTATAATTGTACCAATTTACAAAAACAAAGGAGACGTGAACAATCCCGACAACTATCGTGGAGTAGCACTTACCCGCATTTTAAGTAAAATCTACACTTACATACTAAATGCAAGATTAACTGAATGGGCTGAAACTGAAGAAAAAATAGAGGAAGAACAAGCAGATTTTAGAACCAGTTACAGCATCATAGACCATACATTTACACTGTATTCTTTGATTCAGAAACATCTACTGTGCAAATCGAAGCTCTACATTAAATTTGTAGATTTCAAGAAGGCCTTTGACTCGGTAAATCGGAATGCTCTGTGGAATGTACTCCATAAAAGTGGTGTTAATAGTAAATTGTACATGGCTATTAGAGGGGTCTACAATTCATTGCTTGCATGCGTGTGTGTGAATAGTGAGTATTCAGATTATTTTGACTGTCCAATTGGAGTCAAGCAAGGATGCTTGTTGAGTCCACAGTTATTTTCTTTTTTCATAAACGATCTGGCGTGGAATTGTCCCGCAAAGGACGACATGGTATCCAGATGATACCTGGAGCAGTTGAATTAGTTTTACTACTGTATGCTGATGATGATGTTGTTCTTCTGTCCGAAACAGTTGAAGGTTTGCAAAACCAAGTAAATGTATTGAAAGAAGAAGCAGACCGCTTAGGTTTATCAGTTAGCTTGGATAAGACGAATATAGTGGTCTTTAGAATGGGTGGCCACCTATCAGTGTATGAAAAATGGTCTTATGGAACTGCAGTTGTTCAAGTAGTTAATTTATATAAATATCTTGGAATGATATTTTCAACAAAATTAACTTTCCGTTACGCATGGGAAGAATCGCTGAGAAAAGGGAAAAAGGTACTATTGAAATTCTGAAATCCCCGAGAAAGCTGAATTGTACAGACTGTGGTATATTTTGGAAAATGTTTGATTCACAGGTAAAACCTCTTCTTTACATATGCAGCTCAAATTTGGGGCTTACATGAACATTCGCAGATGGAAAAAGTACATACGTATGCTATGAAGCGTTTCTTCAAGTACCCATTCATTCATCCAACAAAGTTTTATATGGAGAAATGGGTAGATACCCTCTGCATATAAGTACATTTGTGAAATGAATTAAGTAGTACTGGTTGAAGATCTTGAAGCTACCCCAGTCCCATTTGAGCAGGCAAGCCTATGATGTGATGCTTTTAGAAATGGAACAAGTTAAAGAAAACTGGGCTCATAAAGTAAAGAAAGTCCTTTCAGAACAGGGTTTTGGAATAGTGTGGATGATCCAGGAAGTAGGGAATGAGCAACAGTTCATTGCGGAATTTAAAGACAGGCTTATCTGTTCTTTTAAACAGAATTGGCACTCAGATATGGAAAGTAAAGAAAAATATCGCTGGTTTTTCTCATTTAAGAATGTGTTTCATTCTGAAAAGGTTTCTCAATGTCATAACAGATAAATGGCACAGAATAAATTACGCCAGATTTAGGTTGAGAACTTTAGGTTTTAATGCGAACAAAAGATGGTTTGAATGTGAAACATCCACAGAATCTCCTTGTCCTGCTTGTAGATATTATTGATGACGAAGAACACTTTCAGTTCCACTGTACTGCTCATAATGAAGTGCAGACAAATTGTTCATTTCCAAGTCAGATATAGCGAAAAGACAATTGTCGCTGTCGTGTTATCATCAGATGATGAACTTGTAATTAAATCAGTTGCGAAATTCATCACGGAAGCATTGAAAATTAGACAGATAAAGGATAGTGAAATTTAAGATAATACATTATAAGAGATAGCTGAATGAACATTATCATCATTCATCGCATTTGGAAGAGATCAATTAAATACAATGTGTCATCATTTGATTGAGTGGGAGGTCCAGTCAGTCTTAAGTTTTATTTTAATTATTTTTTTAACCTTTTCAGACGATGTATTATGAAGCTTGTTTATCAAAAATCAGTTCAGGACAAGCCTCCAACAATTTTAAAATTTCCGACTCTTTAGATTTTCTCTGCTTTTCAACCCAAGTGTTAAATGTATACATGAAGGGATTGATGGCAGAATTCAATGGTAATATGAATATTGCTAGGGCCACATTCACTTCTCCGGGACTGGAACACCAGACAATGCCAACATTCCACACAAGCCGACAGGAAACCAGCACAGAAAGTCCGTTAGTGCAATAGTGATCAATCGCCGAGCTACGGTCATATCCCGTGACACGTTTGTAGAGCTGACTTTGAAAGAGATGTTTTTCTACTGACCAGTAGATTGAAGCCTGACCCATGGAGATGAACAAAAACAAAACAAAATTGAGGGCAATCATCACACCGAAGGAATAGACTTTTCCTTTGAAATCTTGCCTCGTTACTGGCAGTGGAATACAAATACCTGTCTGGCTGTAGAACTCCCAGTGTGATGTCACTGGAAGCAAAGGCAAGGAGGCAAGGAGCCAGCCAAACAGCCAAGTCAACACGCAGACCATAGCTGCAGACGTTCTACCAAAACGCAAGGTGCTGAAGGGAAAGCAGATAACAACGAAACGATCTAAAGTGATCAAGCAGATGATAAGGGCTGACACTTCAGAAGACAATAGACACAGAAAACCAGCCACCTTACAGGTCACACTGTTTTTCCACATGTCGTCATAATGGAGATATTTGTCACGGAATCGTTCATCAGCCACTCCTATAACAGCCATGTAAGCACCCATCAGAAAGTCGGCCATGGTCAGGTTTGTAACAAACACAGTGAAGCACTGGACGAAGCCATCCTCTTTACAAACACACGTGCACAGAAAAAAGAGGTTACCCGACACTGCCAGACAGACCATCAGCCACAGAAATCCACGGTAGGTCCATGACTGCAATAAATCCTCACAGGATGAGATTTCGTTTTTAGGGGCATAACAAAATGAAGCATCGAATTTGCTGGGGAGTATTCTGTTACAGCAAAGCTTATAGTTTTGCGTTGAAATGACGCGAAAGATGGAAAAGACCTTTAAATACATCTGCTGGAAACGTTTTCAAAGGACTACCATCCATGTATAAATCGGTCAGTTGAGGAAAGTACTGAAAACCGTGGGGCGTATTGCATATATAGAAGTAAAAGTCAAATTGAGTTTTTGTAAACGAGGAAACATTGCTAACACTTTGGTATGAATACCGTCAGTGTAGTGTGTGACAGATCTATCGATGTGAGTGTTGTTCTTTTGAAAACAGAAGAAGGATCAGCATAGAGTGACGCAAACGGGTTGTCAGATAGGGACAATGACTGTATGTTTTCTAAGCCAAAAAAAAGTCATGTTAACAAACTGCAGCTTGTTCCCAGTCAGGTCCAGGTACTTCAAATTGAGCAGTTTTTATTTCAGGCAGGACTTTTAGAGAACATTCTACAAGAACCAGGTAAATAAGATAGAAACTACTGTTCACATCAGACGGTGTCATGGCTGAACCGGAGGCATCCAAAAAAATCGGATCTGAGGGAAGAATGTAGCATTGAAAGGCTGGAGATATGAAAGTGTACACATGACAGAGGCAGTGAACAGGGCATTCAACATCACACCATAATTCATCGTCATGCCTTGGACATTGAACCCAGCCATCACAGACGTGGTCGCTGTGTACACATATCTGAGAAGACCTGCATCGGAGAAGCCCCAGACAGGTCACCTCCTCGCATCCCACTTCGTCCTGATGATCTATGCAGTCATACATCCCGTTGCATCGTGTGTAAATTGGCAGACAGTCGTTCAATGACCAGGACCAGGACAACGATAGTGACTGTCAGGACATGAGTCATTGGAATTCATTTGTACTGCAGTGAAGTGCAACATTTCATCAAATTCGATGGTAGCAGGGTATGGAACGCGTGACTGCGATCTTGCACCTTTCAAGTTTGGTCGGTAACAGTTTTTTTTTCTCATCTGATTTGTCCATACAGTCTGGCATTTCATTACACATGTTGTCGTAGGAGACACACTGACCATTTTGGCATGTAAAACGTGTTTTGCCACAAAGAGGACGCTTACAGAAGGACTCATCTCCGGAATCGAGACAGTCATGTGTGAAGTCACATAACAGGCTGTATGACACAGTTGTGGTGAACTCATCACCGCACATAAATGAAGACATTACAGAGTCATGGTCGTTTGTGGAATCGAACATACTTACATCCGTAAAATTTTGACGATACAGTTTATCTTGGTTTGAACCACACAATAAATATTTACGTTTCATGTAAGCCTCATCATGTACTATAACAGAGCACTGCCTCCTTGACAGTGAAAACACTGCTGTCATTGAGAAAAACTCGTCAGGGAAATCAGAGTTCGGTGCAGTCTTATTCTTTTTGATTTCGCAAATTGTCCCATACTTTGAGTACGAGGTGTCAAACATAAGGGCCATTTCAGGTAGATCAAGGAAGCCTGGGACTTTGCCACCTTCGTAACGACTATGCATATGAAAATGATGATGAAAGATAGTTCTGTCTTCATTGTGTACACTTTTTGTATACATACTGGGCATTGTCTTATCATTATAATACAAACCCACACAGAAATACGGGGTGTTCCAATACATCTTTGATTTGTTAGTCAGGACGCCATATGGCTCATTTAGACATGTAGGAATGTTTGGAATGCCCTGAAACAATCTACAATGTTCACTGTAGTGCTTTTTATCTCCTTCAAGTTCATTTACATCCCAAACAACTTTGTAACAATGGTCACACAATGCGACCAGACCCTGGCAGTCAGCGCTGCTGAAGGGACAATGTTCTGTTTCATCTCGTCCATCATCACACTCTGTCTTCAGGTTACAAGTCACGTGGTGCTGAAACCTGTAATACAGATCCACTGAACAATTCAACAATCTGGTCGACAGAGTTTGTGGTCCTTTACTCTCGGGAAACAAAGAAAAGAAAAACTGAAAACTTGGATACTTACTTATGTATTCATCATCATGTTCTCTGGACACTCGCAAAACGAATTCTGAGTCAATGATATGGAATATTTTGTAAGAATTAGACTCGATGTCCAACGAATTCCAGACCTCGATTGTTTGCTTTCTTTGCTTCAAAGAACCAGCAAAATTATCGTTCAGTTTTGGATGCTGAAGCAGAGTGATGTTTGTTGGGCCTTCTTCAAGTTGTTTGAAACTGACCATCATTTCATGACCGGATGGTACAGGTATGCCCTTCCACCACAGACCCGTATCATTCCCAGTTGGTTTGTTCATTGTAATGTACCCAGATAACTGTGACGTCATCACAAGAACCAGAGGTCCAGGCGCTTCAAGTATGTAATATGTTTTAAATTATACAGATCGGGTCAAATGCGATAAACTTTCAGTTAACTACCAATCCTGTAAGCAACCAACAGAAAAAAAGTTCAGTAATCATATGTTTTTGAAACTAATGTGAATCCACGGGTATTACAAAGTGTGATCAGAAATGAATGTTCATGTATACTGCTCAAAACAATTTAAGAGCTAGTTGAAAACATTCACACACAATTCAAACCCCAAAACAAAATAACTTCTTCAAACATTTAATTGAAAATTCATCTATGGAACGATACAATGACATAAAAAATAAACGAATAACAGCTGCTCAAAAACAACTTCATGGGCTTAATTGATGAACACCTTCACTTCAGAAATCAGAACAGTCAAATCAAATGACAATCAAGGTCAATACTCAGTATGGCCACCATTAGAGCGGATACAAGCTAGACATCTCTGTCTCATAGAGTGCACAAGCCTCCTGAGAGTCAGTCAGGGGATGTTATTCCACTCCTGCTGCAAAAAGTCGAAGAGTTGGCCCAGGTTCACTGCTGGAGGGTGGTTCTTGTGAAGCAGGCGCCCCAGGACGTCCCAGGCGTGCTCGATCGGGTTAAGGTCGGGCGAGGACGCCTGCCAATCGAGGCGGTTGACCCTGCTGCTCCTCCAAGAAGACGTTTATCACCCTGGCACGGTGGGAACAGGCGTTGTCATGCTGGAGGATAGCGTTAGGGCCCAGGACTTGGAGGGCAGGCAGGACAAGAGGCTGAAGCATGTTGTCCCTGTACCCCCCACATCAGTTAGGTTGCCTTTATCTCGGTACAGGGGGTTCTGAAGTTCCTTCCTATGCCACCCCACACCATGAAAGACCCCCTGCCATACCGGTCCCATTCGATTACGTTGGCTTCTTGTAGCACTCCCCTGTCTGCCTCCAGACACGTATGCAACCATCGTGGAAGAGCCGAGCAAAACGCGACTCATCAGAAAACATCACCTGGGCCCAGTGCTGCCTCGTCCAGGCCACATGAGGTCGGCACTAGGTCAGTCGTGCCTTACGGTGAGCCGCAGTCAGCACAGGTGGAACAGCTGGCTGTCTTGCTCGGAGGTTAACTTTTCTCAGGCGGTTCCGAACAGTTTGGTCGAAAATGTTGATGTTCGCTGCAGCACGCAGTTATCGTCTGAGGTTGTTTGCAGTGGCAGTTCTTTGTCTCAGCGCCGTCAGAACCAGCAGTCTGTCCTGCTGTCTGGTGGTGGACCTAGGCTGGCCAGACCGTCTTCATTCAGCAGTACTACCAGTGGCGTTGAAACGGTCACAAAGACTTTGGATGACAGCATGATGCACTTGAAGGCGATGGCCAACTTCTCTGACGCCTACACCTTCTTGAAGCCAAGCAACAGCCCTTCCCCGGTGAGTGTCATTTAATCTCAGTCTTGGTGGCATGGGTTAAAAACACCCCCCAAAACGGCTTTTTTTTTTATACCCACTCGTCAGTAAAACTGGTTGCCATGTGTTCAGTAAAGGCACGACTTGCACATGCAGTGTGGTTTGCAGTCAGCCCAACTCTGCTGCCTCAGCTATGCGCTCGCAAACCGCAACCATAATTTCGTGATTTCGGTGTTTCTTTTGTGAACGCGTTCAACCCACTAGACTCAGATTCAACTGAACACATGCCAAAACCAGTTTTGCATTGAAGCTGTTGTCACACTTACAGTGCAAAAATTGGACAAAAACTTTCAATTCTATGCACTCGATGCGTTATCTAAACCATATGAAAAATGCAGGTGGCTCTTAAATCATTTTGAGCAATATATAATGTAAAGAAGTCAAATTCTTAATGTCAAGAATCGGAATGTTCATGTGGATATCTGACAATGCAGAGGCCTACACATTTAAGGCAACATTGCTCATTGTAATATGAAAGATGAATACTTAAACAGTTGAATTCCGATCTTCAGATAACAAGTGAAGAAGAGTTTGATCGGGTCAGACGTAGATGGAATTAATCAGGCAATGATGGAATCCAACATAAGTTAACAGAAAGTTAACGATTCGTAGACAGGAAGCACAAACTAGGAGAATGTACAAAATAATCTGACTGACTATCAAAAAAGGATAAATCATTATAGACACGAACAAAATAAGCAAAAATACAATAACTTACGTATGGTGTTAATATCGGTCGGAAAACGACTTTGGAGAGCTGGACAGCATAAGGTCTTCAGAGAAGTCTCCTTTGTGCGTCGGTCCTTCACTCACTGCAAGTGCATCCAGGTCATGAGTTCTGGGTTACCTTCTGCAATCACCTTTTTCACTGCAAGGATTCGAACCTGCACCTTCACGCTGGTCGGACACCTCAAGGCCACGTGGCGTAGTGACGGATGTCTTTTTTCTTTTTTTTCTTTTTGCTGTCCCATTTCCTCTGCCACCTCAGTGTTATTGCTCCAAAGCCACTCATTCCTCGCCTCCGTTCACAGCCACAGCTGGTTCAGCCTGCCATAGCCCCAGCACCAGCAATCCAATGGGAGCAGTCAATGTCAAGTCATCAAGAGACAACCCACCAGTGGAGACACTGCACTGCTGCTGCTTGTGGTCAGTGATGCCTGTTCTGATCCAACACATGTAGGACACCACCTACTAAGCTCCCTACTGACAAGAATAATTGCTGGCATGAATGAAACTCTCCCTCCAGAGGGCGCCACTATGTCCGTTCAACGACAGCCCCCATGAATTTGCTGATACCGGTGACCCTGACGGAATCAATTCAAGGCCATAGACGTAGAGAGGACGTCCAACAAGAGGTCATCATGACAGCAGAGCATGAAGGACCAGAATTTGATAATACTCTTTTAAATGCTGATGGATGAGAATGAATATGATAAAGATGATGCTTCGGATTTCCATTTCTAGTCTGCACGACAGAGTTGTACCCTATACCTACTTTCTTAAGATATCCCGGCGTTACTCAGGCCCAAGAGATACAGACGCCTGCTGTGTCAGGAAAATTGAGCAACTCCCTCAGCGACCATCCATCAAGTGGATGCAGTTCGACTGTGTGGTCTCAGTCCTCCCAGCTGAGCCCGCAGCAAACTCAATTCTGGGTAGGAGCCAGTCAGGGCAGAAAAAGCCCACATGGCTCAGCGGATGTCTTAATCACTAATCTGTCGCTTGGATATTTAGGCTTCATGAAGTTTATTGTTGTTATTTCTTGAACAGATTCACCTGGTATTATTTTCGGGTTCTTCTTCCATCAGTTCTGGCTAGAGTGGGTGTTTTACCATTCTACTTTCTTATGACATAGTGAGCTGAATCAGATGTTTTGAATAAACTTGAGTGGAGTACTATTTCCGGCTTCATTTCTCTCTGGCTGATGATCTGTTGTTTTATTTTCTTTAGTCTGGAAGATCTGCTATGCATATCCTGGCAATTGTATCATCCAGTAAATTGTTCTTCCATGCTATGGTTGTCATAGATGGGATGAAATGGACGACATTGAATATTAGCACTAACTCTTTCGTTGAGGGTTAAGGGAATCATTAACTTCGGTATTTTGGACAGAGCAATTTGTTTATGCCTGTCCTGGGTTAACTTTTGTTCCATGGGTGAGATCAAACGGTTGGTCGTGGTAGTGGCCGTCTGCCCATGGTATCTAGGTATCTAACATAGACCACCACCTACATTTATGTGGTATTCTCAACACCATGGTGGAAATACACCACCAAAAAGACTTTTGAAGAGGCCAGCAAAGGAGCGAATAGGGAAATGGAAGCAAATGATCTCTAAAGACATAAGCTACCAAAATGTGTAACGAATCATCAAAATAAAAGAACATATTAGGTTGATACTTGAGGATCCAGACTTAATGAAAGGCCAGTTACCTGGAAGCTAGAGAGACAACGCAATGACACGTCACAGTCACTTTGAAGACAAATAGTTTCAAGAATGTCACGAGTCTCTAGCTCGACTCATTCTCACGTTTGCTTTCGTTTTTCTCTAAAAAAATTGACTTTCATTTAAAACTAGCACTAGGCTCTTCCTGGCATCAGTTTTGAACAGAAACCACCACATAATGAGGCTAGATGGAGTGATGAAACCACCACATAATGAGGCTAGATGGAGTGATGAAACCACCACATAATGAGGCTAGATGGAGTGATGAAACCACCACATAATGAGGCTAGATGGAGTGATGAAACCACCACATAATGAGGCTAGATGGAGTGATGAGACCTTGTTAGTCGTTTTTCCCCCTTAACTTTCCGTGCTTTGATTCCCTTTTTCACATTACTGTTATCTACTTGTTTTTTGTTTTTCTTAGTTACGGTTTGTCTGGTTAACAACGATGCATGATTCTTTCTTGGCTTTTCTTTTTTTCAGACTTTAGGAGCTAATATTACAATACACACAGTAAGTCTAGGCAAAGCTGGGAGAAGTGTGTGTGTGTGTGTGTGTGTGTGTGTGTGTGTGTGTGTGTGTGTGTGTGTGTGTGTGTGTTCTGGTGTGTGTGTGGCAGAAATATGTGTGTGCGTGTGCGTGTGTGTGTGTGTGTGTGTGTGTGTGTGTGTGTGTGTGTGTGTGTGTGTGTGTGTGTGTGTGTGTGTGTGTGTGTGCCTCCCACTTCTCACCCAGTCCTTCTCCGCTCCTTCCCCCTCCCACCGCACCCCTCCAGCCCCAGCCCCCCCCCCCCCCCCCCCCCCCCCCCCCCCCCCCCCCCCCTTTTTTTTCTCTCCTATGAACTTCTGCACTCTTTTGACCGTTTTGAAATGCAAATTTTTGTTTAACATAGACACACACATGCACTGACGTATGCTGTATTCAGCAAAGAATGATCTTCACATTAATATTGCAATAGGACTAATCTGTTCTTTATTGATATTAATACATTGATCTTAAACTGTCCCCTCGTGAGAAGAAATGGATGATTTTTGCCTTCTGTCACACAAATCGTGTCTTAAATCGTGGGTTTGGAAATTTGTTTTTAAATCACATCTGAAATAATTGTACTATCTATAATAATATGATGAATGAACATTACATGAGAGTAGTTCCCATCAAATTTGGCAGCTTTCAATCACGTATGGGTATCAACTTTTAAGAATAAGTCTAGTTGCAAAGTGAGACGACTGCAGGCCGGAATCTAAACAAATCTTAAATAAATGTTAGCGAACCGTCCAGAGAAACGTGGACAAACGAGTCACAAGACAAAACACAACGCATTTCGACCTCTTAGGTCTTCTTCAGGTGAGACACAGACAAAAAAATAACGAAAATTCACTCAGCTTTGATCGCTTGAGATTGCTTCAGAGTTCAGCGCAAGGAAGGCGTTGAATCAAAAAGTCAGTAAAAAGGTGTGGGAAAGTGCTTCAACAGCCAGTGTCATTTGAATTCAGGCAAACATTGGAAATGGGCTGTCACATGCTATCGCCGGTGGTTTTAAAGGACTCACAGACTCAAGCTAAGCGGGAAGGTACCATATATAAACTGTTCGGGTTGAGTTTAGATTGATTGAAGTTTTCCATGTGGGCAGTACTTCTTCAGAGCAGTGAGAGAAAGATTGTGTGCAGGCTGCACACCAAACATTACTGTGCCATGGCCTTGCTTAAGTAGTCGAGTATTTATAGACTGGCGCAATTACAAGCCAGGTGGCTCCAAGCAGACAAATGAAAATCAAAGGAATGGGAGTATTGGGTGCTTCCAGCTGGCGCAAAGATAGGGTCATGGGACAGTGCAACGGCCTGAAACGTGACGTCAACTAAGGGGATAGTCATATATATTTGAAGATTGTTTGTGATGTCATTGGTGAAAATCCCTCTCGAAGTAAGGGAAATAAGTGGCTGGGAGTTGCTTTTTTGATCGATTATTAGTTTAGCATTAACTGGTGGCTCAAATTTGTGGTAGACCTTCAAAATTCTCACTCATACTCGTGAATGGCTCTCAATGTAAATTTTTCGTAGGCCTATGCATTCAAAAATTGTTATGCCCCAATTTACAGGACAGAACAGCACTAGGGGTAAACACGAGATTAGGCTGGATCAGTGCATAGATAAACTTAAGTGAGGGAACTTTCATACACAAAACTGTACTTCGGATGCCACAAATTACAAACTGAAAAACAGCACTGAAGAAATAACATAGGGAACATGTGGTCTCTTTCCAGCTGGAACCTTCTGCCTTTCTCTCCATCAAAGTATGACATACACTGTCCATTTGATTTCACTTTCTGTCTGGGGTTTGTATCGTTATCTGTACTTTGAAATATTTTCAGGGTGGAGAGGCAGGTTGTCTTTTTGGTACTGGGGGTGGCAACACAAATAGATAAAACCTGCAGGTCTTGTCTGCTGTCAACTCCCTGATCCCCAGTCAGGAGTTCTCACACCCGCCTCATTGTTTTTAAAAAGAAGGAATAAGGTATCTGCCAGCAGTATGACACTTCTAACTCATTGTCTCCACTTTATTTTGAACACATGGAGACGACGAACGATCCAGAAGATGAGAAAACAAACAAGATCCGTTTCAGGGGGAAATGTCTTCAGCTAAATGAAAGGTGTAGATGAGTAGTAATTAACCACTTGGTGCAGTTCAGCAAACAAACATACTGATAAAAGTCAATTACTTAAATGCAGTTAAACAAACAAGTATATCAATCAATCGTCCTACCAGTTTTTATCTAGTTGCAAAGTGAGGCGACGACAGGCAGAAATCTAAACAGATTTAAAAAGTAGTTTGTAAGGCTCCGCCGAAATACGTAGACAAAACCAACCACAAAACAAAGCATGACGCGTTTCGACCTCATAGGTCTTCCTCAGGCAAGATACACAACACTCAGGACAACGACATTGAACAAGCAATCACTCATCTTCATCCAAAATCGGCGCAAGATGGGCCCACATTATTTTTCAAATCTACCAGTTTCAGCCAAACATGGATATAGATTGAAAAAAAAATACTGTTGAGGCATAACTACGAGGCAAACTATTGTCACCCACATTTTAAAATAGATATCATTTACGTCTCTACCAGACTGGACAACCAGGAAAATAGACGAGATCTAAGATGTGACAAGATCAGCATTTCCTACCTGAAAACACCAACTCTAATATCTTCACTGTTGATGGGATAGTACCAGTCTGATGACCTGTTAGTTAATGACTGGGCTCAGATAGGTCCAGTTACTTAACAGGTATGATTGCATCACCATGTGGATGGCTCGACTGCCATACTTTGAAACCCAGGAGACACAGTCACTTTGATTAAGACTAAGTACGATGAATTGAACACAGCGAACAGGCGAGCTGTATTCACTCCTGGGGTGTCGGTTTTAATTAAGGAGTCCATCATGTTATGTCTGGCACACGATGTTTCATGGCTTGTGTGGCCTCCAGAAAACACAACTGTCTCCCTGTACTTGGCAAGATTTTAGCACGGTTGACAGGTCGAATTCCCACCTACCTTGTCACGCATACCCAGTGAAAGAGGCACGTGCAGCTGGGTAGACACTGCAATGAGACATCAATTTATGTAATGTGTGGGAGTACGTGGGACCCACCAGCTAGTTCACTGTAATTATCGTACTTGGAGTGGCGGAGGGACGTGAGCAGCACAGAGAGGATCCCCTCTGATGTCATGCTATCATACCTATTAATTGTCTGTCAGTGCACGTGTCTCTGACGTAATATTCCCAGCGGTGGTTAATCATGATGGGGAGGGATGAGGGAGGTGAATGCCAGCAGCAGTGGTTCTATGATGCTCGCAGCGGTTAAGAAAAAAAGAGGAGAGAGAGAGAGAGAGAGAGAGAGAGAGAGAGAGAGAGAGAGAGAGAGAGAGAGAGAGAGAGAGAGAGAGAGAGACAGAGAGAGAATGTTGGACAGGGAGGGGTGCAAGGTGAGAGGATGATGGTGGCATATGCAATTCATCATGTAGGCTCCCCCACTACTACCACCACTCTAAAAAAAAAAATCCCTCTCTTTAGAATCTCCATGTGGACAACCAATAGCTACCTTACACCCTAACACCAGCCATGGACTTTACAAAACACCAATGACAGAGCCTTGAAATGTAGCACCAAGACTTTGTCCAAAAGTGGCTGGCTTGACCTCTGTTGGGTTACAACCTTTGGCACAGGTGGCAGGAATTGACATACCGCCTGATGTCTTCAGTAATCTCTGGCCAATAGCAATGGGCAATTAACTGTGCATGGTTGCTTCAACTC
>JADBJO010005910.1:72500-80000 GCA_016801955.1 Conus betulinus
GTCCATAACTCTATGGTGTTTCTCCACCACCAAGGGTTCAAAAAAGAATCCAACAGCACCCCTAAAGCAGCCAGTGAAGGGTAATAATGAAACAAAACGAACGTGTGCAGAGGAAAATAAAGTTACTGAAAATCCCAAAACATTATGCAAACATTATGAAATGTAGGGGGACAATCTTTGAGCCTACAATGCTTGAGCATCCATTCAAGGATGCAAGGGAGATCAAAAGATACGGAACAGTCTGTGTGGTCAGCTCTGCTGTTCAAAAATAAACCCAAGCATTGTCAGCGGCTAAGAATTGTGTAGAACAACCTTTACTGGGTTTCCTAAGAGATGCAATCTCCCACTGATTGACCAAGCATATAATGCTGAAGAAATTAAGTAGTGGAGGAAAACAAGTTCAGGCTAACAATTCTTCCGTCATTATAGTAATGATTTGGCAAAGATTGAACAAAAAATAAATTTAAAAAAAAAAGGGGGGGGGGGGGGGGGGGCGAAGAAACAGAGACAGAATGTACTAAAATGCTAATAATGATGATTATCAACTTTACGCATACAGTACTGCCTGGTTTATATTAGTCTGCCAGGTCTCTACCTATAAACAGTTTATTGCGTTCTTGTTTGAACATGCTCTGTGACATAATCACTAACGACCAGTTTACTGCCGCAAAAAAAAAAAAAAGAAAGAAAGAAAAGAAAATTATGCCTCACTTTCGAATTGTCTCCGCCGAACCAGGAAGAGATCAGAGGATTACAAACATGAACTCTACCCGGATAACGGACATTTGTCCAGGTGTTGAATATTTCATTTGTCAGAACATGACAGACAACACGGTTCTGCAGGTCAATGTATCAAACTGTTTTACAAACCTACCAGATTTCACAGCACACTCTGGGGTAGTATACGGTGTGTGCTCTTCAACCAGTTCTTTCTGTAAAATGCACATGAAAGTCTCACGACCATTGCAGATTGGTCTTGATCTTCACATATTAGAGTACTGGTGTCATTTTCTTGAGTGGAGAACTTACGTACATGACAGATTATTAATGTGTAATTTTCATTCCCTTAGAAACCTTATTTTTCAGTCAGCTGAAAACAAGATGTATGTAGTACATATGAACTGTCCTTTCATTAGGATTAATATTGATACATTGGAACATCCGCATATCATCATCGATATGTTCTGGAATATTCGGGATATGTGACAATGCCAGATGTGTGGCCTCGAAGAGACCTTTGGAGCGAAGAACTAAGGGGACCATACGGATATCACATAGTGATCAGTGCCCTACAGTTTGGCGTGTCTTTTATGTGTGGTATTTACAACTGGAATCTGAAGCTTAAGTACATGAAACCAAACATAAGTCAGCAAACAATTATTCCTTCTGCCTTGACTATTTCTCACCACCTAGCATCTTTCCTACCTCATACATCCAGATCGCATTCCCTAAATATGCAGAAAATATGAAACTCTACTTCTCAACACTTTCTGATAGTAGTCGACCACAGAAGCTCTCTAGTGGTCTGTTCAACTGTTCTGTACCTCATTATTTCAAACTTTCAGAATCACATAGACTGTAACCTGAGATCAGAGTGTGAAGATGGACGAGATGAAACAGAATACTGCCCTTTCAGCAGTCCCAGCTGCCATGGATTGGTGGCTTCGGCCAGAAAGTGTTTCCAGCTCGTGAAACCCTCCACATTTACAAATGTTTACTCACGTGACTATCTGTGCAAAAGTAAGGGTGGCCAAAAGGTCACTTTGCTAACCAGAAAAGAAGCAGAAGATCTGGTATATATTTTTAACAGTTCTAACCGCTTTATGATCGATGTGAATTCTTTGTCAGGCTGGTTTTCTGTTCCTTTTAAATATAGCAAGTTTCGTAGATGGGCTGGACAAAACATTCATTTACAATGTGTACCACTTATATGCAGAGCGTTATCGTCCTTCAAGACTGAAGCGAAACTGGTTTGTGTTTAACATGACATTTGTTTCGATGAAATTTCACAGAAATTATCAGTCTTTTCAAGGTGTGTGTGAAATTGAGTTGCCTTCCCTTGGTGGTTTTCGGTCCCAAACCACGTTAACTTATTCACTTTTGTCTCGACCCACCTACACCAATACTCGACAGTCTTTATTTATTTGTGCTAAATACGTAACACACACATTTGTATTTCATAATCTTGACAAAAAGTGTGAAAACAGAAACATCTGCACACCTGTTCATGTTGAACAGGAGTGATAATCGGGAATTTCACACAGTTCATAATCGGAAGGTTGGTGCACATATGTTCAGATGCGATGATGACATCTCGACAGTCGATTACACTTTCGTCTGTGACTTCAGACAGGACTGTCCAGATAACAGTGATGAGGAATTTTGTGGACAATTTCCATGCAGTGGCTTCCAGTGCTCTAATGGTCAGTGTGTGCTGCACAGTCAGCGCTGCAATGAATATTCAGACTGTGTCGATGATTCTGATGAAGTTAACTGTTCAGCACCACTTGAATACCATCCACAGAGCAAACAGGCAGAAAAGATGACACAGTTTTACATCAACCTGGATGGCTCCGGATACTTCGTCCAAGAGGTAATGGAACCTAATAACCCATGCCCTGACACTCATTATCTTTGTACAGGTGAGTTACTATACTGTCTTCCAGTGTACACTCGATGCAATGGATTTTCTGACTGTGTTTTAGGAGAAGACGAACAGAATTGCGAAATAGTTACTTGCCCTTATCTCTACCAGTGTCGAGATCACAGAGTTTGTCTTCATGAAGATCATTTGTGCGATGGTTGGGGTCAGTGCCCGCAAAACGATGATGAACTAATGTGTGCCATGATTTGTCCGGAAGGTTGTGTATGCCAAGGTTATTTGTTGTTATGTAGTAAACCTTTTCCTGCTGATCTATTTCCCCAAGTTCGTTTCATTGATGCTACAGGATCAGGAATGTCACTGACTGATTTCATCAAAAATGTATATCTTAATTACCTGAGCCTGTTTCGGTGTTCTCTTATTAATATATCAGGTCTGGAATTCAACTACTTACAATATATTGATCTTGCCAGCAACGATATACAAATACTTGATTTTTACTGTTTTTGTTAATATGCCAAACTTGAGAACTGTATCTTTACAAAACAATCCTTGCAGGAGATGACAAATACGCAATTAAAGCACATCCATTATGGACTAAGAAAAATAGATATATCCGAAATACAACTTGAAATACTTATAAATGAAATATATCCCTATTTACTTTATGTCAAAGATTTCAATCTATCCTTTTCTGGCATTAAAATCATTGGAATTAAAGGCTTTAAAACCATGCGTGATCTTGTTGAATTGGACATAAAAGGGAACCCAGTCAGCAAATTCCCATTGGATTTATTTTCAAGATCATATAATTTGGAAATTTGTTCATGCATCAGATTATAGATTTTGCTGTGAAAATCTCCTTCCTCAAAATCGACTTAAAACGATGTGTTTTTCAAACCATGTCGTATTTCCATCATGTACGACACTGATCCCATCTGAACTGTATTTTGTTTTCTTTTGGCTGCTGGGTACATTCGCAATATTGGGTAATGTTCTCTGCTTTGTCATTGCAGCAACTGTCAAGGAATTGTTTGGCATCAAGTTCATAATGATTGTAACACATCTGCAGCTTGCTGACATGTGCATGGGAAGTCATATTGGCATTGTCTTGGCAGCAAATGAACTATTTCAAGGAGAATATATCTGGTTTGAGAAGAACCTGGACGAAAAGTATTACTTGCAAACTGAGCGGTCTGCTTTCTATACTATCCAAAGAAGTGTCAGTCTTTGTCATCTTCCTCATCACTTTGGATCACGGTGTTGTCCTTCGTGCCGCCACATATTCCCCAGTATTCCATAAAAGGTCAACAGCTACTGCTTGTGTTGTGCTGTGGATTGTTGGAATCATTCTGTCGTTAATACCTTTCCTTCCAGGACTGGCTCACTGGGGCGTTGAAGGTCAGTCTGGACTTTGTCGTTTGGCTCTCTATCAACGCATGGATTCTCATAAAAACTTCAGATGGTTCAACGTTATGGTGGCCCTGAACTGCTTCATGTTCTTGATAATTATCGCATGTCAAATTGATATCTATCGGACTTTGCCCAAATACAAAATGTTGATAGATCCTTCAAGGCAGTGTGTTTACTCTTGCAGCCTCCTAATGAGAAAAGTTACTGTCCTACAAGGTGTTTGCTGTTTTTTCATTGGGTGTAGTTGCCACAATGGCTTCATACGGTGCGTCTGGCTCAGAAAAGATCCTGGGAACTCTGGTTATGTTTATGTTTCCACTAAACTCAGCTCTTAACCCTTTGCTTTACATTTGGACGGCAGTGACACAGAAGCAGGAAGAAACACGTGATGAGAAAATGTTAAAAGTGTTAAAGTCACGCCTTCGTGTACCTTTGAAAAGAAATACCTAAGTTTTCCATTTAAAAAGTGCAATGATTTTATGCTCCATATCGCACTTGGGTCTTTATATATTTGTCATATAAATCCCTGTGCATGATGTCAGCCTACTTGCTTTTTTTCTCCGAGACGCACGGCAATATACTGGTACAATTACGGGCGTTGTTAAGTTAGAGCCCGCTATTTATTTGGTACGCAGAGCAGCAAGAAAGGTAACCCATGCAGGCTTGCTCTGCGTATACGTCTGGATGAAATTTTATGCGAGTTTCAGGATCTTCATTCTCCCTCTTGTGTTCGTCGCTAAAAATTCCTAGGTCTTCTCTTGCGTATTCTTCTGATGTCCAGTGAAGGACAGTCTGGGTAATGTTATCTAGTCTTTTTTTTTTTTTTTTTTTTTTTTTGATGACTTGCCTGAGTCATCTCCAACACCTCATCGAAGGACGATGTTCATGCACTCTCATTAGCACAGAGTGAATTGTTGTTGGATGCAGATGGGTGTGGGTCGGAGTATTCGCAGTTTCTTTGGAGGTTCTTCATATTGAAAGTTAACAGTTAGTCAAGGTCGCTGTATGTCATTCTCCAGTATTCTGGGTCGTTCTGTTGTTTGTCCTCCGCGGGCAAAGATGACCAAGACTTCTGCTATAACAGGATGGCGGCTTGTGTGCGAAGAAGGCCGATTAGGCCGATCCTCTATTTGAATAGTCTATGCAGTATTGGTGGGGCTGATTTGGAGGTGAGCCAGGCTGAGAGGTGGTACTGGCCCTGTTTTTTTTTTCTCCCAGAACTAATGTTTTTGCTCCTGTGCCTCCACTCGCCTCGTTTAAGTCTCTCACTCTGCATTTAATCATAATGCGCTATGCTAAGCAGTCTTGAGCAGGTTCTTCCCAGGAGGTGGAAACGATGCTACAGAATTTCAGAAAGGTCTTCAGTGTGTCTTTGTAGGGCTTCTTTTGTGCTCCATGGGAACGCTTGCCTTCCAGCAGCTCGCCATAGAACAGTCTCTTTGGGAGACGATGATCATCCACATGGTGTGCATGTCTTGTCAACATGAGTTGACAACTTCTTAGTTTTGCATGATACTTTCCATGTGGGCCTTCTAAAGCATCTCTGTATCTGGTACTTTGTCCTTTCATATGATGTGCAGCAAGGTTCCGAGGCATTTCATGTGGAAAGAGTTCAGCTGCCTAGCATGTCGATTGTTCACTGTCCATGTTTGACAGGCATACAGCAGAGATTTCAATACAGCTGCACGATGCACTTTAAGCTTGGTCTGCAATCTTATTTCTTGTCTGTCCCACATCTTGTCTTGAAGTTTGCCAAAGGATGTGCTAGCCCTAGCAATCCTGTGTGGAACTTCCTCGTCGATGTTGGCAGTTCCTGATAACGTTTCACCACGGTAGGCAAACTCATCTGCCACTTGTAAGCTTCTGGCCACTGCCTGTGATTTTTGGCTTTGTGCAGGTTGACGTTGATGCAGTACTGCAGTCTCCCATGTGCTGGTTGAGAGACTGAAGTCGTCACGGACTTTGGCAAACTGGTCCATACTCTTTCGTATGGCAGACTGCAGCAGCGTTTACTGCGTAGTTATTGGCAAAGACAAACTCGCAGGCATTGTCTTCCTGAGCTTGGTTTTGGCCTCCAGCCTCACAACTTGAAGAGCTTTTCGTAAGTCGGTATTGAACGTCAGTGCTAGTCTCATTATTTCGGAAAGCATCTAATAGCACGGAAGAAAACACCATACTAAAGAGGGTGGGGACTGACACACAGCCCTGCTTGACGCCATTTGATACAGGGAATGGCTATGAATTCTCTCCATCATCTTGCACTCTTGCCTGCATCATAAAATTGCCTGACCATTAAGATGAACTGTGAAGGGCATCGAGATTGGCCCTGATCTTCCAAACACTTCATAGCAGACAGTGTTTAATGCCTGGGACAGGTCCCACAAATGTGGTGTAGAGGCTGATATTCTGCTCCTGACATTTCTCTTGTAGCTGCCGTACACAAAAGTCATACCCACGGCGCTACGACTTTGGCTCTCAGGTAGCAAGCCTTGTTCCAGGTGCTGATTCAGATGGTTGAGTAGGATTTTGGCCAGAAATCGTTCCAGCGATGGAGAGCGGTGAGATGCCACAGTGGTTGGCACATGTTTTCCAGTTCCCTTTCCCCTTTCCACTGTAGAGCGAATGATACAAGCAACTTTGAATTCTTGCGGAAGTTTCTCTTAGTTCCACATGGACTGGAATAACTCAGCGATGTTTCCTGATCAGGAGCCACCACAGACATTTTTGCTGGGACAGAGTCAGCACCAGGTGTTTTACCACTGGACATAAGCTTTACAGCTTTCTCCACTTTACTTTTGGTTGGGAGCTCATCAAGTGTATAGTGAATTGGCACTTGAAGCACTCTTGCGATCGCTTCGCCATCAATTATAGATGGGCGGTTAAGTACACAATTGAAGTGTTCAGCCCAGCACTCAAGAATCTTCTCGTTGTCAGTAATCAGTTTGTTTCCATCAGCAATGAGAAGAGGGGACAATCCTAATGATGTAGGACCATCAATTGTCTTAGGCACATTGGAAAAGTTCTTCATGTCATTGCAGTCGGCGAAAAAAACTGGATCTCTTCAGCCTTCTCATTCAGCCATGCATACTGCATTTTGGCGTAGCTCAGATTACAAAGTCTTTTTGGCGATGCTGAATGCAGCTTTCATGGAAATAGAGCTAGGATTGGTGAGGTGGGTTCTATGGAGTCTGTGGTCCTCATCAAGTAGTGATTGGATGCAATCATTATTTTCATCGAACCAGTCCTGGTACTTTCGTGCGATAGGACTCACCATTTCTGAGGCAACGGCATAGACTATCACG
Source organism: Conus betulinus (assembly GCA_016801955.1). Classification (NCBI taxonomy): domain Eukaryota; kingdom Metazoa; phylum Mollusca; class Gastropoda; order Neogastropoda; family Conidae; genus Conus; species Conus betulinus. The sequence goes on from JADBJO010005910.1 coordinate 79,818, forward strand.
AAATATCTTCCAGTCTGCCTCAACATCATCGGAATCGAGCCTCGAAGGTTTCAGTTTGCTGTAGAGTTCTTCCACCAATCTCTGTCTGACGAGGTCGCATTTAAGCCTGGAGACGTTCAACCGTTCTGGCACCTTTTATCCTTGTGGTCTTCTGGGTGACTGTACCTTGATGTTAAGCTTAGA
>JADBJO010005910.1:87500-92500 GCA_016801955.1 Conus betulinus
AGCCTGAACAGAGAGCAAGGTTTTGAACTCCTCCCCCCTCCATCTACAATCAGATCCTGACAACTATTCACCCCACACAACAGTCGCCCCACCAGGCCTCGCTGCCACAACAGCGACTGTGAGCTGAAGAAGACAGGGCGACCCTGTCGAAATATTCTCAAAGTAAGTTTTTGATTCTGAGTCTAAATACTTTTCTAATGTCGAATCCAGAATCCAGAAACTATACCCTTATTTATCCTATTCTGTTCTGTTCTGTTCCGTTGTGTTCGTTTCTGCTCTCTCTCTCTCTCTCTCTCTCTCTCTCTCTCTCTCTCTCTCTCTCTCTCTCTCTCTCTCTCTCTGTCTCTGTCTCTGTCTGTCTGTCTGTCTGTCTGTCTCTGTCTCTCTGTCTCTCTGTCTCTCTCTCTCTGTCTCTCTCTCTCTCTCTCTCTCTCTCTCTCTCTCTCTCTCTCTCTCTCTCTCTCTCTCATGCCTCATTTCAAGACTTGCGGTCATGGTTGGCAGATCGTTCAATTGTCATGTTAAGTGAAAGGAATTAATAAATAAATTGTCATCTCGTTAACAAAACGACGGTCAGATTTTACACTATTGTTAGTAGAAAGTCATCGTTGGATTAATTGTCAGTCACGTTTTTCTGTAGCCCATCATCTTTAAAGACTTGTTCCTCAAGGGCGCCAACTACTTTTAGCCTTTATTACTATTACCGTCATCATCATCATTACTGTTGTTGTTATTATTATAACAATTATAACAATAATGATAATAAATAATATTATTATTATCATTATCATTACTACTGTTATTTCTAAAGGTAAATAGACAGTGATACGCACGCAGGCTCGCACGCACTTACATATACTCAAAACCCTACGATATATAAGTTCTAAAATCCAGATAGACAGGCATTAACGTTGTTGGAAAATCCTTCTATCTTGATATTTAGTTCACTTTTCCATACACTGCTCATCTGTCTTTGCGTACAAGGTTTTGGACAATACATCTATCAAACGTTTCTCGTGCTTGATTCTTCTGCGTTCCCGAATGACGTTGACAGTGTAGAGGAGAGGATTGAGGGCAGAGTTGAGTGGAAGGACAAAAATAGCAATAGCCACGTTGACGTCATTTGACACCCGAAATCCCCTGTCTGCCATCAGTCCCAGAACCCCAATGGGGAACCAGCAGAGGAAGTCGGACACCACCACAGTGATCAGTCGACGGGCGATAGTAATGTTTTTGGATTCACCAGCTGTGCCTCTGTTTTTCATCATCGTGTGGACCTCACTGTAGATGACCAGTAGATGAAACCTTGACCTGCGGCGATGAACAGAAAGAGGATAAAGTTGAGGCAAATGAACACACCAAAGGAATAGTCCTTGGCCAGCAAACTCAGTGCTGGTGATGGGGAGCGGAACGCACATCCCTGTCTGGCCGTAGAAGTGCCAGTAGGAAGTAGCTGGCAGCAAAGGGACAGCACCCAGACAGGCACCAGCCCCCACAGGAGCAGGCAGGAAACGTGAGCTGACCTGGGAGCAAAGTGAACACTGCTGAAAGGAAACCGCAGCACCAGGAATCGATCCACTGTGATCACACTGACCAGAAATGCTGACACTTCTGACGACATCAGTGATAAGAATCCAGCTGCCTTGCAGACATGACTGTTTTTCCATGATAAATCATTCCAAAGGTAATTCCCCTGGTATACAGAATCCACCACCCCAATCACCATCAAATACACCCCCATCAAGAAATCGGACAAGAACAAATGCACCACAAAAAACACCAAAACCAAATGACGTGTGGCCGACTTGTCAACAACAGTACGGAATAACAGCCTGACAGAATTTCCCCAGCAGAGAGAACGCCGCCAGAACAGCCAGGCCTGTCCGGTACAGATCACTTGGTAACAAGTCGTCACAGGACGAAAGCTGATCTGAAGGAGCCTCACAACCAACAGGATTGAAGTTTTCAGGCAAAAGGCTTGGGCAGCACATCCTAAAATTGCTGGCTTTTACTTAAAGCAGTTGGTCCAGATTGTGGAATAGACGGTGAGGAAATTCAATTAAAAGGGCAATGTCTCAGGCAACATATTTCAAAGATCTCATTGCATGAAACCCAACGTTTTGTACGTCAGTTAATTCTGTATGGGACAGATTCAAGATATGGAGGTGTGTCAGTTCCTGAAAATGACTTGGATCCAGCGCTGGAATATGAACAAAAGACAAATCCAGCTTTTCAAGACGGTTAAGTCTGATTGCTGGAAGACTGATATGTAGATCCAATGGGTTTCTCGCCAGGACCAAGACACGGAGGTTTCTCATTTCCATGAATATATGAGGAGAAAGAAGATGAGTGATAGCGTTGTCACTCAAATAAAGGTTGTGCATGTTAGGAAATCGGGGCATGGTGACATTACGCAGGGAACAGCGGGCTAGGCTCAGATGAATGAGCATCATGTTATGCTGTAAACATGTAGATGGCAGAGTCGAGAGAACAGTGTCCATAGAAAAACAGCAGCAGCACGAACACGTCAGTGTCTTCTGCTAATACAAGTACACGTGCATCTGGATCGGTGCCAGTTGCGACAACTTGTTGAGCTATCATACCGTCTGCTTCTTCAAACGATGAAATGATGTCTACGTGCCGATCTTTCCCTTGTGTACCTGTGTGGGGACAGGTTCCTCACCTGTGACAACGAGGGCATGGGAGTCGGTGACCACTTGGAGATATGCATCCTCAGTCAGGATCTGTTGGCAAAGAAGCTTGTTGAGCTGGACCTTATTTGTGTAAGTTCTTCAAAACTGCTTCCCGAGGTGGAAGTGGGGTCTGCAGATTAAGCTTGAAGACTCGAGCTGTTGTGCTTCTAGAGTTCCCTGTGCTACTCTTGATGGAGTATTCGTGGTATCTGTCAAAGCAGAGATAGATGTCAGATCTGTCCAGCTTTTCAGAGAGCCAATGCTTGAATGTTGTAAGGACAGTTGAGACTGTGCCGTGTACAGGCCATGCAATGGTCCAAAGGAAAGCAGACATGTCCCCCACAACTGCAGTTGGGGTCAGGAAATTCCTCTGAGATGTCTCGACTGGAAGGTGTGTGTTGAGAGTTCTTTTCCCAGTGGTTCGCATGGTGCCATCTGCTTCAAACATAGATGGCGGTTATGCAGTCAGTTCGGTTGCAAACACCTCGTCAAGGTCTAAGTCTCGCTGACTGACTAGAAGGCCAATGTCTCGATTGTAGATCGCCTCAGGACATCTTGTCCAGCAACTTTCGGGCGCTTTTTCTTTCTCTGCAAATGTCACAACTTTTTTATGGGTGCCTGAAACCCCTCAGGCCCTCAAACTCTGTGAGCATCATCTTTCCTAAATCAATAGTGTTGTCAACATTGACTTAGGGCTTTGGCCACCTTGCCACTGACAATGTTCAACAGTGACCCGCCTCCATGTGATGCTGGGTGGAGAGGATCAATGAATGTAGCAAGAGCCTGTCGGATAACCCACCTATCATCTCCATCTTGGTTGATTCTGTTTGGGAAACTCTTCTTTGTGTTTCTCTTTGGTGTCTTCCTCGTCATGGTCTCCCATCCTCTTGAGATCTCCTGTCAGTGTCATGACAGCATCCATGCTGTACACACATGTGGCCATTGTCTGCGGTTCTCTGTGTTGTCAATGATGCCCCCTGGGCCATGACCTTTCCTCATGCAGGTAATCTGAATGAACATGTCTGACCACTGACCATTCCAATGACCTGCTGAATGATGAAGACTTTGCCGTCCTTTACAAAACTGAGCAAGTCAAGTAAACTTTATTATCTCAATTTGAGAAATTAATTGTGGTCACACACATTCACAGCAAAAATAAACAATAATTTAGCCACATTACCCATTTTCTCACATATGACATACATTCATATAGAGGAATTTGGATTTCAATTAAACATCTTCTCGGTTCATGAAATCAATGGACAGGGGAATAAAAAACTTTGTTTAAATCTGACACTTCTGCATTTAACCGATCGATATCTTCGTCTGACTGAAGAAGGTCATACTGATTTGCAAGAACGTGGGTCTGGTCACACGTAATCTTCTTCGCTTTACAAACAAACACGGCACCTGTATAGCTCACTCAGACTTTTTTGTCTCTCACCAACGATTTTTTCCCCACGTCACACCACTTTCTCAAGCACATTTCTGCTCTTCACAGTCAACCCACCATACCTAGAACAGACATTATGAAGGATATTGTAATACGGCTGATTCCAGCAGCCATCTTGGACGCCATCTTGAATTCCGATAAACGCCAGCGGGTGTGAAGCTCACACCCGGCCCAAAATTTAAAACAGAGACCAAGTTCTATTCCAAGCAAGAAAATGGTTACCAAGACGATCTGCAAGTTTTGCTTAATGGGCCTCTGCTACCGGACTACATAGTCATACCGATTCTCAATTTCCGCCATGACATGTATTATACACAGTTAGCATAATGTCCTGGAAAATATTTCTACCAGTTGCTCATGCTGCCGGAATAATAACTGAAATAAGAAAACAAGTAATAGTCGCTTTTGTTACCTAGGGCTGCAGGAACCTGATCTTGCGTGTTACAATTTTTTTTGAATAGGTACACAATCTAGTCAAGCTTCACGGGAGAATGCGTGCGTGTAACAAGACGTCATCATCGTCAAAAACACATACATATGTGCGCGCGCGCACGCACGCACGCACGCACGCACACACACACACACACACACACACACACACACGCACACACACACACACACACACACACACACACACAACGATTTACACCAACAGTTGTGTAAAATGAACCAGTCTAATCTTCGAGTGATTCAATCATGGAATCACAAATGTACCAACACATACACTAAAACAGAGCTGGATATCGTCTGGCGGATACTTAAAATCTCAGTCTGTCTCATGTTCGAATTCCCTACACCATACATTGTGCCAACAAATCGCGCCTCTCCACAACCCAGGACCTGATGCCCCAAGT
>JADBJO010005910.1:97500-102500 GCA_016801955.1 Conus betulinus
GAGTATGCTAATTGCTCCATTTGGATACAGCGGTTGTGCGAAATTTCGGAAGAATTGTTGGGGACCAACAAATTGTACTAGATGTAGATTATTCAGGGATGGAGGGAAGGCGGAGAGAATAAGGAGCAAGAAAACACGAGAGAGAGAGAGAGAGAGAGAGAGAGAGAGAGAGAGAGAGAGAGAGAGAGAGAGAGAGAGAGAGAGAGAAAGAGTGGAGAGAGAGAAAGACAGAGAGAGAGACAGAGAGACAGAGAGAGAGAGAGAGACAGAGAGAGAGAGAGAGAGAGAGAGAGAGAGACAGACAGAGACAGACAGACAGGCAGACAAACAGACAGACAGACAGACAGACAGACAGACAATGTGCCAGAGGCAGAACAACCAAGTAACCGAGAAAAGAAAAAAAATCTACCTCATGCCTAATCCTTTATGGAAGGAATCGCCTTTCCAGGTTTTCCTCTATCTATAGTCATTTATTCCTTTATCCTTTATCCATCTGACTGTGCCTGAGAACGTGATTCTACACAAACCTATACACGTGGGGGTTAACAAAAAAGCCCCAAAGGAGAGATGGAGACTGGGGTGGGATGCATTTGAAGGTGTTGGCAGGTGACGTTCTTAAAGGGAAATTACGCCATTCTGTGCTCATCGATCTGTGCTCTGTGCATTGTGCTCTCCCTTTAATCAGAAAAATAATATCTGTTGGTTCATTACCTAGCTTTATTGTGACTTTTTTTTTTTTTAAACAACGCTTATATATGTACACATGGTCCCAACTTTTGTTGTAATTACCCATCTTAATATTTTTCCCCCTCTCTCTCTCTCAGCATCTCGCGCCTGCCACCCCTTGGTTTTTTTTTTTTTGTTTTGTTTTTTTCTCCTCGTGTTTGACACTACTCATTTTGTGTGTGTGTGTGTGTGTGTGTGTGTGTGTGTGTGTGTGTGTGTGTGTGTGTGTGTGTGTGTGTGTGTAAGTTTACGCATATATATCCTGCATATAATTCAATTCATGTATGTTCGTGTGTGTGTCTGCTTTTTTTTTTTTTTTCTCTTTGTTTGTGTGTTTGTTTCTTTGTTGTTTGTTGTGTGTTGTTGTTGTTGTTTTTGGGGGGAGCATGCATGTCTGTTCTCTTATTGTGCCTGCCTTCTGTGTTTTTGTACAATTATTATGATACATATGTCTTTTCTTTTGTGTGCAGTGTTTGTTTTGAGGAAAAAAAAAATTTGAAAAGCCTCTTTGCAAATATTTTCCTAGCATGATTATATAATTCCAACATATACATGGGTGTCAGTTGAGGCAACTCATTCTCCCATTCATTCCTTCAAATACATAGACCATCAAGATAAATGTCATAGGATACTTTGATTTGAACTCTTTATTATAACAACCCTTATATCTGTACATACATGAATTTGTTATCAATTTGTTTTAAGTAAGTACCTTTGCCAAATTTATGTTGAAGGATGATCGTGTGAGAAAACGAAGGAACTGTTGAGTGGAGGGATGCGAGAGGTGACATTAAAAATGTGAAGAAAAAAAAAAGGGGGGGGGGGGGGGGGGGGGGGGGGAAAATTAAAAAATAAAAAAATAAATTCTCAACGTGGTTTTCTCAACGTCTTACCGTGGAACAACAGTGTTGACAATACACATCCCTGACTGACTTGCGTCCTGACTTAAAGAAGGATGCTATAGCTTTTTTTTCATGAGTATCGCTCTCAGCTGTGTAACTGCATGAACTGCGATTAATCTCTACGCAGTGCACGAATAATGCATTGCATCATTGATGTATTAAAATTAAGCATAAGTAGTTAGTTATAGTCAGTAGTTCGTTACAATCACGCGAGGAATGAACCATTAAAGAGCAATTGCCTGCCGAAAGCAGATAACTCCCAGTCTCTTGCTCTCCGCCCCCGCCCCCCCCCCCCCCCTCCCCACCCCCATCCACCATCCACACCAAACCTCTTCTCCCTCTCTTAATCCATCCCTATCATTCTCTAAGGTGGAGAAGGTAAAGATGGGGGAGAGATGGGGGGGGGGGGGGGGGGGGGGTGAATTCGGGTGTGTGGAACAACCAAAAGTGAAAATACCCTTCACCAACATGAAAGACACACCAGAGAGAGAACAACTCACAAACTGTGAGGGAGGAAGAAGCTGATGCTTCGTAAACAACCAGTGTGTGTGTGTGTGTGTGTGTGTGTAGTTTCAAATGTCCCATATTTTCCTCCTCATTCCCTCCATTCCCTCGCCCTCCTCCTCTCTCTCTCTCCTCTCTCTCTCTCTCTCTCTCTCTCTCTCTCTCTCTCTCTCTCTCTCTCTCGTCTCTCTCTCTCTCTGTCTCTCTCTGCGGACGCGCGCGCGCGCGCGCGCGCATGTGTGTGTATGTGTGTGTGTGTGTGTGTGTGTGTGTGTGTGTGTGTGTGTGTGTGTGTGCGCACGCGTTCATGTGTGTGTGTGTGTGTGTGTGTGTGTGTGTGTGTGTGCGTGCGCGCACGCGCGCGTGCGCGCGCGCGTGTGTGTGAGTGTGTGTGTGTATGAGTGTTAGTGTGTGTGAGTGTGCGCTCATGCCCGCATACGCGCTTGCACGCGCGCGCGCGCGCGCGCGCGTGTGTGTGTGTGTGTGTGTGTGTGTGTGTGTGTGTGTGTGGTGTGTGTGCGTGTGTGAGTGTGTGTGAGAGAGAGAGTGAGAGAGAGAGAGAGAGAGACAGAGAGACAGAGACAGACAGACAGACAGACAGACAGACAAACAGAAAGACAGACAGACAGACAGACAGAGCGATCTCCAGAGGATTTGCTGGGTGACTGCGTTGAATTTCCCCTCAACCCCGATCTCCAGAGCCCCACCATTTACTGGTTCCCTGCGGCAATGAAAGAAGGTAACTGCCTTCTACAGCCCCACCACTGTTTTCCCTGCAACAATGAACGAAGGTAACTGCCTTCAACAGCCCCACCACTGTACTGTACTGTTCCCTGCGAACAATGAACGAAGGTAACTGCCTTCTACAGCCCCACCACTGTACTGTTCCCTGCGAACAATGAACGAAGGTAACTGCCTTCTACAGCCCCACCACTGTACTGTTCCCTGGGAACAATGAACGAAGGTAACTGCCTTCTACAGCCCCACCACTGTACTGTTCCCTGCGAACAATGAACGAAGGTAACTGCCTTCTACAGCCCCACCACTGTACTGTTCCCTGCGAACAATGAACGAAGGTAACTGCCTTCTACAGCCCCACCACTGTACTGTTCCCTGCGAACAATGAACGAAGGTAACTGCCTTCTACCCCATGTCACATGTTCCTATAGCGAGCCATCCAGGTGATGATGACGTGATTTAACATGAGGGTTTTACTCCTGGAGAATCAAGGAAATAAAACCGCATCACCTTTCTGATGCATCGCAAAAATAATGTGTACGAACAAAGTAGAGTGACATAATTATTCTGTAAGCAAGTTAGCACACTCACACCCATATACAAACAACAATAATGCACACACAAAAAGAGATTAAAAAAATGACACATGTAAGAACGGTCAATGGATATTAACAATCTCAAAATTCAAAAATAGAGGGCGTTTTTACGTAAACACACAGTTTAACAGAATGTCCATCTACATCCAATAATTGAGCTGCGCAATGGCATTCTTAGGATTAGATTTGCACTCAAGAACTTAAACCCATACGGTTTTTGATTTCAAACTGAATTTGGACAAGTTTCAATTTTATTGTAAACTGTTCCATTTAAATTAAGCGCTGAGCTGATTTTTTGAAGAAAAAGAAACTGACACACAAGCTATTTTCTGATTTTTCTGATACCAATATGAACTTGGCAACTAATGAATTGAAATGTAAAGAAAAAATTATTTTGCCAGTGTCATGGACACGAAAGTATTAACGTATAAGACAATTTGACACCGTATGCTTTTTCATTTGTTTTGTTCTTTAGGTTTTGAAAGATTTCCGAAATGTCGAAAAACGATATGCAGTTCCACAACAAATGCGCTACAAAGTGTCTTGTATCACTGCAGAGTTCTCTGTGCTGTGCATGATACACCAGTTACTTTCAGCACAAGGTGTGCGCCATATTCCGACTCCGTCCTCTACGTCGTGTGAAATTCTCCATAACCTAATGATAATCATCACCAGCATAATCATGAAGATAATGATTATGATGATGATGATATAGAACATGAAAAAGATAGTAAAACACAATCTCAGAATGCACAAACATCTAGGTAATACAAATGGAACCAAATCCATCATATTGTATGAATGATGCAAGAAAGTGACGATGTCGATGATGGTGATGATGGTGATGATGATGATGACACAACGACGACGACGACGATGATGATGACGACGACGAAAAAAAAAGAAGAAGATGATGATGATGATCATGATGATAATGATGAACGATAATAAAAGCAATATTACTACTATTTTTACTACAAATGACAATCATTTTTTTTTCATGACAATAGTCATAACACTACTATTACTATTACATCTGCTCTTACAACTACTGCTGCCACTACTACTACTACTACTACTACTGCTGCTACTTGTGAGCACAGACACAACAATAATGATAACAACAATAATGACATCTTTTGATCTCCCTTGTTTCCTAAAATGGATCCTCAAGCAGAGGCTCAAAGTTTACCCCCCTGCATTTAATACTCGTTACATTAACACTGTGGCTTTTCAGCAGCTTATTTCTTTCCTTACAGCGTTTTTTTTTTTTTTTTTTTTTTTCTTTTTTTTTTTTTTTTTTTTTTTTTTTTTTTTTCTTCTGCCCTTCCTGGCTGCTTTGGGGTGCCGTCGAATTCTGCTTTTGAGCCCTTAGTGACGAGAATACCACAGAATCACAGACTGTGACATATCTCCATTATATGCCTAGGGAGCACAGACACAATCAGCCGTGTCTCACTGACGAGTTCAAATCAGCGGATGAAAGGTCTCTGAGCAGGCGACATGAATGGGGGTCTGTTTTCAAGATGATCTG
>JADBJO010005910.1:107500-122500 GCA_016801955.1 Conus betulinus
AAGGAGGGACAGAGGTAGGTGGGTGAGACGGCTAATATAGATAGCATATAAGAGCCGTTGGGTCTGTGGTTTGTATCTCGTCTGTGTTAGCCGTCTTCGTCGTTTTCAAAGAAATCCACAATTTTCGTCTCATCTCAAATTTGCCACAGTAGCTTTTTGACCTTTTAGCGCGCGAGGCACATCAAGAGACAATCATCTTTGTGCTTGAAAGTCGCATTGGTCGCATTTTAATGCCTCCATATGGCGAAGTGAAGCGATATACGCCTCGCTGTTAGCGTTCATGTAGATTAAAAGCACTGTGCTATCTGTCAGCCGGAATAGCTCTGTCGGGAGAGTGTTAGGCAGAAGGCCTAAAGATCAATGGTTTGAGCTCGGATTCCAACATCTCTTTTTTTGTATTCCCAGTTCTTATAGAACAGCGAGTACTTTACAATGTGAACGAAGACATGCTGTCTGTCAGTCTGTATGACTGTCCATGGTCAAAATGTGTTCCACTCTGTCCAGGATGGGGGAAATCGTGATGGTATTGCTTAAGCGCACTAAGTTGATGCATTATTAGTCAGGCTCAACACACCAAGGTTATCTCTGCACTCATACACACTCATGCGCCCACCAGACATTCCCCTTACTCTGGGAATGGGATGGTCGCATTCAGTTCTCTCCTAACACGACTGAGAACAAGAAATATAATTTCTATGCTATGTATAATTATGCATGAACATCCAATCACACAAAATGCAATAATCAAACCATAAAAGATCAATGCTTCCTGATCCCGGGTTATAATAAAATGACTTCTTACCTGGCCAGGTTACACACACACACAAACACACGTTCACACCACACCATAGTTCTTGAACAAGTCTCTTCAAGTTTTCTTCAGCACTGCTTGATGGTGACGCCCTTGGTTGACTGGCTCCAGGTTTCAGGACTGGGTCTTCATGGTCGTCTCCGGGATCTCGACGTAGGACACTTCTTTCTTCTTCTCCTTCACCCACCTCTGGGTTCAAACTCAGTTTGTCTCTCTTCACCCACCTCTGGGTTTCAAACTCAGTCTTTTCACTTCCAGCTTGTCTTTGACCCTAAGACCTTGCTGTCACTTCTGTCTCCCAGACCACGTTTCTCTCGACCCTACTCTGTCCTGCTCACTCTCTCTCTCTCTCTCTCTCCTCTGTTCTTCTCTTTCGTGGTGTTATTTCTCCTCTCATTTTATATAGGGATGGACACAAAGGATTCCCTTCAGGCCATGCCTTTGTCCATGCTGCTTCTCCACTACCTTGTTCACAAGTACCCTGAATTCCCCTTTGCTACATTCTTCTACACATCAGTATGTACACACATCCCTACCTAATTGATTAGCAAACAACCACTTGGCACCAGATGGACATCGAAATTTCCCGCCGACTTCGGGAGCCACTTACACAGTAATTATCCTGGAGAAAAGCTACGACAACAACGTCCACGTACATCAACCAGCCTGACAATAGAACCAACACAGTGCCCCATGGCAATACCATCTGAACGAGTCCAAGACTCCTGCTCCTCAATGACTGTTTACAAAGCGACCTCAGCTGACTGAGTATTTAGCGCCCTCTCGAGGTCCTAGTGGTTACATCCCTCCCCCCCCCCCTTTCGCTATCGGGAAGGTTTGAACTCGAGAGGGTCCTTACTACCTTAGATGCCATCTGTCACCTAACCACTTCGTCCTCCTTCCGTGTGTGCGGTGGGTAAGGCATACTGCTAATGTGTCTATTAACTATTTCGGTACTACGTACAAACATTCCTTGCCTCTAAGCGCTTAAGGTCTTTTGTGAGAGGTTTCACTGCCTTGACACACTCGCTCCAGACAAAACGCCTGGGCCGATCTTTCTGAAAATCTGTAGGCATGTTCATTATGGGTCACGTATGATGCCTGATGTTTTAGTTTACCAGAAACAGCCATTACTAACGGCTATAATGACTTTTTTTACACGCGTATTCAAGATAGATCTAAACTGGGAGTACGTTTATATGCTTTGCATCTTGTTTTGTTTTGTTTCCCTTTCAAAGATTCCAGGTGGGTCTAAGGCAAAGGGCGAGGGTGGAAAGGGGAAGAGAGATGGGGGGGGGGGAGAGAATTGTTGAGGGTGGGAGGAGTATGGGTGAGGGGAAGGAAGGAGGAATGAGAGAGGATGGTTAAGTAGAACGGGTAGGGACGAGTACGGAGGGGAATTGGGAGAAGGGGGGTGAATACGGTGCAACGGCAGAGGGGGAGAAGGAGGACAGGGAAGGGGAGGGGAAGGGGCACAGGGGAAGAAGAGGATGGTGAGAGGGTTAGGAGATATACATACATACATACATGCATGCATACATACATACATACATACATACATACATACATACATACATACATACATACATACATACATACATACATACATACATACATACATACATACATGCATGCATGCATGCGTACATACGTACATACATACGTGCATGCATGCATACATACATACATACATACATACATACATACATACATACATGCATGCATACATACATACATACATACATACATACGTGTCGTGCGTGCGCGTGCGTGCGTGTGGATGCATGCATACATACATGATAGATACATACATCATACATGTTACATTACATATACTGTCGAGCGTACTGTTGTGGACAAAGCGTGAAGTTCTGGTGTTTGTTCATATGCACGAGCGCGCAAGTGCGCTTGTGTGTGTGTGTGTGTGTGTGTGTGTGTGTGTGTGTGTGTGTGTGTGTGTGTGTGTGTGTGTGTGTGTGTGTGTGTGTGTGTGCGAGTGTGTTTGTGTGTGTGTGTGTGAGAGAGAGAGAGAGAGAGAGACAGACAGAGAGACAGACAGACAGACAGACAGATAGATAGACAGACAGACAGGCAGACAGACAGGCAGCGACAGAGCGTGCGAGCGAAAGAGACAGACAATCACAGAAACAGACGGACAGACAGACAATCAGTCACAGAGAGAAAATCGAAATCGTATTTATGGTTCCATCAGCCAATTTCTGACGGCACTTCGATTTTGTTATTTGTACAAACCGGTGTTACTAGGATGTCAGCGAGGATCTGGCAGCAGTTCGATTCCAAGTCGATCCAATATGACTTCAAAATGTCCCCAACTTTTCCAGAAAAAGAAGTCTTTCCTAGAACCCGGAATATTAGGGTTTGAGGATGCCCATAAAAGTTTGTAACGTAGAAGTAGGGGGAGGGGAGGGGAGAGAGAGAGAGAGAGAGAGCGAGAGAGAGAGAGAGAGAGGGAGGGAGGAGAATGGAGGGGTGAGGAGGAGAAACGGGGAGGAAGGAGGGTGCACCTACTCATGAACAAGCTCGGGTTATATTGCTTCACGTGCATCCGAAGAGATTCGTGATTGCATCTTTCCTGGTTTCTTCCAAATCCACTTGCAGACACGCAAGCTCGTATCACAAACTTATAACCACACAAGTTGACATTGAAGCTGACACACACGCGCGCACGCCGCGCGCGCGCGTGCACACACACACACACACACACACACACACACACACACACACACACACACACACACACACACACACACAAGCTCACATGCAGTCAAGCTTAGATACACGCCTTACTTTTAGTGTTGGTATTATTGTAGCCCAGACAATGACGCAGGTTTCTACCAGAGTTGTCAACATTTAGACAAAGTCTTGTTGTGAGAAGAAGACGCGAACATCATCAAACACAATGTACCTCTAGAGACTTATTGTATACACCGACCCTTAATGTAGTGATTGAAACTTTGATGTCATTGAGGCTGGAAAATCCAGTGACGTCACGAAGGCATGTGAAACAGTTGGCGTCATTAACGCATGTGACACTGTTGATGTCATCAAGGCGGGTAAAACTGTGGACGTCATGAAGGCAGGTACAAATTGTTGATGTCATTAAGGCAGGTTGAAAACTGTTGACGTCATTAAAGCAGGTAAAACTGTTGACGTCATTAAGGGAAGTAAAATTGTTGATGTCATTAAGACAAGTAAAATTGTTGACGTCATTAAAGCAGATAAAACTCTTGACGTCATTAAGGCAGGTAAAACTGTTGACGTCATTAAGCTAGGTGCAACTGTTGACGTCATTAAGGCAGGTAAAACTGTTGACGCCATTCAGGCAGATGAAACTGTTGACGTCATTAAGGCTGGTAGAACTGTTGATGTCGTTAAGGCAGGTACAAATGTTGAGGTCATTAAGGCCTTTCTCCACAAGACGACAGTGCGACGAGGACTTGGCACGCCTCTCGGTATTCATCAAGTTGGTTTAAGCGATGCAACAGTGCACGAAGTTCCGGAGGCAACTCCATTCTAAAGGCCAGTGTAGCGTTAAGAAGAGACAGAGCGTAGGGTAGGAGAAACATGGATGAGGGGAACAGAATAGAAAGGGGTGGCTGAAGGGAAGATGGGGAGGGGGTAAGAGAGGAGACGGAGCCGGAGCCGGGAATATAGAGGGGAAGGGGGGCAGGGTAGGAGGAAGTGGGGTTGGGGGGGGGGGGGGGGGGGGGGGGGGGGTGTATTTTAAATTGTCGATACTGGGACCAGAAGAGTACATACAGGAAAGGAAACTTACTTTCTCTGTCTGTCTTATCGGGCTCTCTCTCTCTCTCTCTCTCTCTCTCTCTCTCTCTCAGTCTCTCTCTCTCTCTCTCTCTCTCTCTCTCTCTCTCTCTCTCTCCCCGCTCTCTCTCTCTCTCCTTAAAGTCACTCTCTCTCTCTCTCTCTCTCACTCCTCTCTCCTCTCTCTCTCTCTCTCCTCTCTCTCCTCTCTCTCTCTCTCTCTCTCTCTCTCTACTTGTCATTGTATGTGTGGATGTTTTTCTGTGTGTGTCTCTGTGGACATATACATATAATGCTGAACAATTAAGTAGTGGGGGAAAACAAGTGCAGGTTAACAATTCTTCCATCATTATAGTAATGACTTGGCAAAGATTTGAAATTAAAAAAGAGGAAAGAAAAAAAAGGTGTTGAAGATGAAAGAAAAAAGGGAAAATGTATTGTATGAATATGAAACCCCTTCGCTAGCTGCATGAGGGAACTATTGCAATCCCTCTCGAAGGCAGATCTATATATATCACCTGCTCCTAGGCCTTTCGTCCGCTGGATCGGACTCATCAGGGAGACACGGCTCATTGTGTGTGTGTGTGTGTGTGTGTGTGTGTGTGTGTGTGTGAGAGAGAGAGAGAGAGAGAGAGAGAGAGAGAGAGAGAGAGACGTATGCATTTTTGCAGATGTGTCTGCACACACCTGACTATGAATATAGCCCCACGTGCACGTGTGTGCACGTTACGTACGTGCGCGTACTAACATGCATGCTTTTGTAAACCACTAACCGGACCTGGAGGAAGAATACGAAGAAAAGGGGAAGACTCACAGAGACTGGACATTAACCATAAGCAAAGGAAATGAACGGGAATAGGAAAGGGACAGAATAGTTAAGGGGGCAGGGATGGGGTGGGGAGTTTGGGGGCTGGAGTGGAAGGCAGCGAGAGTGGGGAGATGGAGAGGGTGAGTGGGCGAAACGAGGGGAGACTGCAGTGAATGCATGCTATTGGGGTGGTAGAGAGGCAGTTTCGATGGAGCAGCTAGGAAGCCACTGCCAGAAGTCCTGAGGGTTTGCGTACGTCCGAGGGGCAGCGAGATGAGAGAAGATGGGGGAAGTAAGCAAAAAAAAAAAAAAAGGAGGAAAAAAAAAAGGGGGGGGGGGGGGGGGGAGGGCCTGGGGAGAGACGTCGTCAGGGGACAAGAAGAGTTGGGGTGAGCACATAGTGAGGTAAGCAGAGGAGAGAAGGGGGGGGGGGGGGGGGGGGGCGTAGTTGATGAGGTAGCTTACGTTCTGACTTGTTCAATCCCGCCATCTGTCCTGTACCCCGTTTCTCTTGTCTCGGCCCTCCCACCCCACCCCCAAACTTCTCTCCCTGTGAGTCTCTTTCTACCCTCAATCCACCCTCATACCACCCCATTACTCTTCCTACCGGTTCCCTCCCCACTGTCAGTCTATGATCCCCCTCTCTCCCTCCGTCCCTCTCTCTCTCTCTCTCTCTCTCTCTCTCTCTCTCTCTCTCGCAATGTACACGCCTATCCACTAACAACCGAAGCATTTACTGTCAAATACAAGAGGATTCAAGCATTGCGCTTTCCCCTGTAACAAACCAAATGTATACAGGCAAAAAAAAAAACACAAAAAAAAACAGCAAAACGCAGAAGAAACAAAAACAAAATGGTTTGGTGTAGTTAATGAAAGAAGAAAAAAAGCGAAACAAAGTGACATGAAATCATTCCCAGTTGTGAAACACAGCACAGACAAGTTAAACGTTGTTGTCCTGCACACACACACACACACACACACACACACACACACACACACACACACAGAGAGAGAGAGAGAGAGAGAGAGAGAGAGAGAGAGAGAGAGAGCTACCTCTCCCATCCCTATCCCCATTCCAATTATAAAAAAGAAAGTGAACAACAACATCATCATCAACAACAACGATATGGCTGTTTCCAAAATCGAACCTGATTTGCCAAGCGTGGAGGGAAGGGAGATTGGGTGTGTGTGTGAGCATGATTGCTATGTGCACAACTATTTTTTACACATGCAACTATTAATAGCTGCAAGGGCATTACGGAGAGCGCCAACCTCTGCCAAGGTCGAACGGATCCTGATGGTTCTTACTCGAAGAAGGAATATGTCTCCCCCCCCCCCCTCCCCATATATATATATATATATATATATATATATATATATATATATATATATATATATATATATATATATATATATATATATATATATATATATATATATATATAATATATATATATATATATATATATATATATATATATATATATATATATATTATCAAAGCAAAATGGTTAGTCCCGTGAAAAATCCTTCTTTACATGACTAAAATTAAAATACGTCGGATGTAACGAAGTTTGGGTGTAACGAAATGTCGCTATAACGAAATGATCTTGGGGGCCCCAGCGGGCCATCACGCCGCTTATAACAAAGCAACCGACTACAGCGAATCATGTTTGGGACCGTGAAGAATTCGAACCGGATATAACGAAGTATTTGTGTCCGGAAACCATTTCTCTGAAATGGTTGGTTAGTTTGCTGCGATGTATATTGCTTCATACGGTCGCTTGCTATTCTGGGGTGCCAGCATAGCTTAGGAAATGTAGAGCTTTCTTTGCGTTGCCCTCAATAGAACTCACACGTATATACATGTGTTTGACTAATTGCATAAACTCAGATTGTTTCATTTTCTTACACAGCTTCACGTACTACAAGTAAATTGAAAGCACACAGCATTTTTAGGGTATGTTTGTTGTATGGTAAACGTCGTCTCTGTAATTCGTAAGCAATAAAATTGTATTCTGATATATCTGCAATCTGAGTGCCTATGATTGTCGAAGCAGAGAAGTGTAAAAGTCAGTATTTTGGAGGTGACGACACCACAGCACTCCAGTACTCATTTTAGGTACCTAACGGAGAGAATCAAACGAGAAGTTTGAAGTTTGACAGAACTGCCGCAAGTACTTGTACTTGGGTGCCTGTTGTGTTACGAGGATGAAAACTAGAATTATCCTTTTGAGATATCTTTCTCTTCACTGTTTAGAGTTGAGTGCTTTTTTCGTCCACCTGTGGCAACAATCAACCTTATCTGTTCTGTCAAAAAGTGTGACATTTTGGGGATTTTTTCCCGTCTAGTCAGGCAACGATCATTTTTTTTTCCTGTTGTTTCACAGCATGTAAGACTTTGAGGACTTTTGTTCTCATCCAGCTGTGGCTACAATCATCCTTTTCTATGGGGTCGCAGAATGTGAGAATTTGACTTTCTTCGTCCGGTGTGGGCGACAATCATGCTTTTCTGATGTTTCATAAAACATGAACATTCACATATCAGACATTATAACTGCCTGTCCATTAACTGTGTATGAATGATCTAATTGTAAAGAACTCTTGATTGTATACATTAACACATAACAACACATCTATGACTTTCGCTGCGTTGATGGAGAAAGGTAGAAAAAAAAAATCATTTTTTTTCAAGACCTTATTTAGACACTATTTTTGGTAATTGTGATTCCTTGCCAAGTTCGACAGGAACAAAAAATGCTGTTCAGTTCGGCAGAGTGCGTGTATTTTAAAATCAATTACTTAAGAGTTTATTTCCATTCCAGTGCATAGTTCGATGAGCTGGCAGTGTGTGAAACAAGAAAGGAACAGTGCAGAAATCTCACCTCCCCTTTCCTCCTCCCTTTTTCCCCCTTTCTCCATCGTATCTTGAAATCGTGGCCCTATGTAATTTCTTCTGGTACTTTATTCTTCTGACAGAGAGAGAAACACGTCACACTTGTTATAACGAAGCAACCAAATAGAAATCCGTTATAAACGGCGCGTCAGTTGCAACAAAAGTCGGATATCACATATATATATATATATATATATATATATATATATATATATATATATATATATAGAATATTACTAAAACGCCTAATAAAATTTTTAAAGTGCTCAACCCCTTGGGGAGCAACATCTGTTAAAATAGTATGGTAAAAGGAATAAAATCAACAGATCTGTTTCGAGCGCTGGCTCTTCTCAGGATGGTTTTTGGGTCGCCTACTGCCGGTGTTATATATGGCCTAATGTCACTGTTTGCACATGTGGATTGGCTGCACGTGTTTGTTCGGGTTTTCAGGTTGTTTACAGTTCAGGGTGCGTTTGCTGACAACGATTTCCATTTGTGCCTGCAGTTGTTTACTATTTCTACTTTAGTAGTTAGGGTTGCTAAGTATGGTTTGCATAGTATTAACCATTTTTCTGTTGAACATAGGTTGCATCCTTTTTGAAATGTTATTGTATGGTGATGCCCTTTTTATGATTTTCCAGGATATGTTATAGTTTTATTTTTTGTCTTTAAGTCTCCAAATATATTTGCTCAGTTCTGTTTGTTTTTTTGTATTTTACTTTGTTGAATGACTGTTTATGGTTTGCATATCTGGTTTTGAAGTGATTTTCAGTGATCCCAATGTATGTTCTTTTTCTTTTTCTGATGTCACAGTGGCTTGGTATACAATGTTGTTATAGAGGCATTTGTTGCTTAAGGGACACTGTTCTTTTTTTGTAGTACAATTGCAGGATTTCCTTTTTCTTCACCCTTCTTTGCTGTGTTGCTTTTCATTTTGTTGGATGAATCAATTATATTTTTTAAGGTTAGGCATGCATGAATATATATAGTTTGATGGTGTTCTTGTTGAATATTTTGGACAATTTGTGTTTCTTTGGGAAGGATGCTGTCAGAATTTTAGAAAATTCTTTCCCTACGTTTGTTTTTTACTCGTCCATCATATGGAGGGGTTGTACCATGTCCCTTTTTTCCTTTTCCTGCTTTTTTTTTTGTTTTTGTTCATGTTGTTATCTGGGTTGTATTGTAGTTTGTAGCTGTAACCACTTTTTTTTGCAATGCCTCTTGGTATTCTGCTGCTGCGTTGTTGAATACTCTTTCATTATGTGACAGATTAGATAATTTCTTGTTTATGCCATTGGGTATGGTTTTTTTAGTATAGATGGTGGGTGGTTGCTATTGATGTTTACATAAATGGGTGGAGTGTCATTAGGTTTCTTGTATGGTTTACATATGTAGTTGTTGAGGTCAAGTGTTATGTCTAAGTAGTTCACTACCTTTTTGTTTGCTTCGATGGTGATTTTTAAGTTATGGTTTTGGAAAATTTTGCATAGTTCTTGTTTCTTGTTTTCAATGGTTCTTGGATTGTTGTTTAGTGCGGCGAGGCCGTCGTCTCTGTATAGTCCGACTTGCTTTCCGAGTTGTTTTTGGATGTTGAATAGTATGAACAGTCCGACCAGTTTGCATGTTTCGGCACGGTCATACGATCCCATGGTCACATCAAATGTTTGAGTTTCTGTTCGTTTTTCTTGATCCATGTTTCATTTCTTGCTGTAGAGTAAAGTTTTCTTGGTGTGGAGAATGATTTCCATTTCTGACCCTGTTATGTCTGTGTGTTTATTAGCAAATTTCAGAGCTTTAGTGAGTAGCTCTTCATCTATGGATGGGTAGAAGTCTACTATGTCGAATGTGATGAATACTGTGTTCTTCTGTTTGTTAAGATTTTTGAACCATTGGATAACTTCATATGTATTCTTCCAGAGGTTGTATTCCGTGTTTGATTTTATGTTTGTTTATGGCTTTTTCTAGGATTTTCTTACTTATTTTGCCCAGTTCAGATTTAGATGGTTTTTTAGTCTACATGTTGGGTTGTTGTGGAAATTGGGTTTATGGTCTTTAAGAGTTATGAAGGCTTCTTTTATTGCTGTTGTTTCTACCCTGTCACCTAGATCCATGTGGTGTACGAGTTCTTTTTTTCTTTTTTTCGGATGTTGTTTTGTATGGTTTTGTCAGCTTTTTTGTAGTTTTTCTGAATGTTTTTATCAAGAAGTTGTGAGTACTCGTTTGGGTTCCATTTTGTAGTAATTACTGGTTTTGTCAGCCTTCACGAATATTTTTTTGTCATTTTGTATTTGTTTTATTTCATTTGTTAATGATGTTTGGAAATCGTCGTTGTTTGATTTTTTTAATTCTATGTTGGCTATCATTCTTTTCATTTTATCCTCGAAAGATTTCATTTCATCTATGGCCGGTGGAGATCGCCATGATTTGAAACCATATGTGTTTTTTTGTCCTCTTTTTTTTTGCATTCGGGTTCAGGAAGAGAAAATGCTTTCCATCTCATGTTTCGTACGAATTTTTCAGTTTGTTCTATTAACCTTTTTAGGTAGAATGCGGGTTGGAGAATGGTATATTTTTTGTTGATTGTCTAAAATTGATTTCCTCCATTTTGAAATTCATTAGGCCAAAGTGCTCAACTCGAGGAGCTATTATCAAGAATACTACTAAAAACGCCTAATAAAATTTTTAAAGCGCTCAACCCCTTGGGGAGCAACATCTGTTAAAATAGTATGGTAAAAGGAAGTTTTAGAATCAACAGATCTGTTTCGAGCGCTGGCTCTCCTCAGGATGGTTTTGGGTCGCCTACTGCCGGTGTTATATGGCCTAATGTCACTGTTTGCACGTGTGGATTGGCTGCACGTGTTGTTCGGTTTTTCAGGTTGTTTACAGTTCAGGGTGTGTTTGCTGACAACGATTTCCATTTGTGCCTGCAGTTGTTTACTATTTCTACTTTAGTAGTTAGGGTTGCTAAGTATGGTTTGCATAGTATTAACCATTTTTCTGTTGAACATAGGTTGCATCTTTTTGAAATGTTATTGTATGGTGATGCCCTTTTTATGATTTTTCCAGGAGATGTTATAGTATTTTTTTGTCTTTAAGTCTCCAAATATATTTGCTCAGTTCTGTTTGGTTTTTTTAATTTTACTTTGTTAAATGACTGTTCATGGTTTGCATATCTGGTTTTGAAGTGATTTCAGTGATCCCAATGTATGTTTCTTTTTTCTTTTTCTGATGTCACAGTGGCTTGGTATACAATGTTGTTATAGAGGCATTTGTTGCTTAAGGGACACTGTTCTTTTGTAGTACAATTGCAGGATTTCCTTTCTTCCACCTTCTTTGCTGTGTTGCTTTCATTTTGTTGGATGAATCAATTATATTTTTAAGGTTAGGCATGCATGAATATGATAGTTTGATGGTGTTCTTGTTGAATATTTTGGACAATTGTGTTCTTTTGGGAAGGATGCTGTCAGAATTTTAAAAAATTCTTTCCCTACGTTTGTTTTTACTCGTCCATCATATGGAGGTTGTACCATGTGATTTTCCTTTTGATGCCATAGATGAAATGAAATCTTTCGAGGATAAAATGAAAAGAATGATAGCCAACATAGAATTCGAAAAATCAAACAACGATTTCCAACCATCATTAAAAATGAAATAAAACAAATACAAAATGACAAAAAAATATTCGTGAAGGCTGACAAAACCAGTAATTACTACTACAAAATGGAACCAAACGAGTACTCACAACTTCTTGATAAAAATATTCAGAAAAACTACAAAAAAGCTGATAAAACCATGCACAACAACATCCGAAAAAAAGAAAAAGAACTCGTACACCACATGGATCTAGGTGACAGGGTAGAAACAACAGCAATAAAAGAAGCCTTCATAACTCTTAAAGACCATAAACCTAATTTCCACAACAACCCAACATGTAGACTAATAAACCCATCTAAATCTGAACTGGGCAAAATAAGTAAGAAAATCCTAGAAAAAGCCATAACAAACATAAAATCAAACACGGAATACAATCTCTGGAAGAACACATATGAAGTATCCAATGGTTCAAAAATCTTAACAAACAGAAGAACACAGTATTCATCACATTCGACATAGTAGACTTCTACCCATCCATAGATGAAGAGCTACTCACTAAAGCTCTGAAATTTGCTAATAAACACACAGACATAACAGGGTCAGAAATGGAAATCATTCTCCACACCAAGAAAACTTTACTCTACAGCAGAAATGAAACATGGATCAAGAAAACGAACAGAAACTCAACATCTGATGTGACCATGGGATCGTATGACCGTGCCGAAACATGCGAACTGGTCGGACTGTTCATGCTATTCAACATCCAAAAACAACTCGGAAAGCAAGTCGGGCTGTACAGAGACGACGGCCTCGCCGCGCGCTAAACAACAATCCAAGAACCATCGAAAACAAGAAAAAAGAACTACTATGCAAAATTTTTCCAAAACCATAACTTAAAAATCACCATCGAAGCAAACAAAAAGGTAGTGAACTACTTAGACATAACACTTGACCTCAACAACTACATATATAAACCATACAAGAAACCTGATGACACTCCCATTTATGTAAACATCAATAGCAACCACCCACCATCTATACTAAAAAACCATACCCAATGGCATAAACAAGAGATTATCTAATCTGTCACATAATGAAAGAGTATTCAACAACGCAGCAGCAGAATACCAAGAGGCATTGCAAAAAAGTGGTTACAGCTACAAACTACAATACAACCCAGATAACAACATGAACAAAAACAAAAAAAGCAGGAAAAGGAAAATCACATGGTACAACCCTCCATATGATGGACGAGTAAAAACAAACGTAGGGAAAGAAATTTTTCAAAATTCTGACAGCATCCTTCCCAAAAGAACACAAATTGTCCAAAATATTCAACAAGAACACCATCAAACTATCATATTCATGCATGCCTAACCTTAAAAATATAATTGATTCATCCAACAAAATGAAAAGCAACACAGCAAAGGAGGGTGAAGAAAGGAAATCCTGCAATTGTACTACAAAAGAACAGTGTCCCTTAAGCAACAAATGCCTCTATAACAACATTGTATACCAAGCCACTGTGACATCAGAAAAAGAAAAAGAAACATACATTGGGATCACTGAAAATCACTTCAAAACCAGATATGCAAACCATAAACAGTCATTCAACAAAGTAAAATACAAAAACCAAACAGAACTGAGCAAATATATTTGGAGACTTAAAGACAAAAAAATAAACTATAACATATCCTGGAAAATCATAAAAAGGGCATTGTAACACAGGCCTAGTGCCTACGAAACCAAGACCCACACCCTTTCCCACTCTTACTCTAACACTAACCCACTAACACATTCCATTTCCAACATTTAATGACACTTCATTGCACAAACCACAAAACAATAGAATCACACGAAACAACATACAACAAAACGCATACGATGAGGGGGATGGGGATGAGGATGATTATGATGAGTACCAGAATAAATTAATTATAACCATAGGACAGGTCGTGAACAGAGAAAATAAAAGCAAACAAAAAGATGTTCAAAAGTCCAAGCACCCGCGCCCGGGAAAGAGTCAATTGCTGGCACTGTGGGGATGGTAGCACGCAGGCAATGTAGCCCTGCGAGCGCAGAGAAGAATTGTTGAACTTTGGGCGTCGAAATGGGTATGAGGATGAAAGGTCCCAGGGCGCAGTCTCCAGGGGGGATAGCTTGCTGAAGGAATGGCTGGTGATGATGAAGGGGAAGCAGAGGACTGGGGATGGATGGTTCAAACGTAAGAAACAGGATAAGAAAAAACAAAGGTCTGGAGACAAGGAGAAATTGCCGTAAGGGAGGGGAAATGGAATATTTTAGATGACTAAAAATAACGAAGTCTTTCCCCAGCTCTGTTTCTCCATGTAAAAGTTATGACTTTGGTTAGCATCATTCTCCCTTTCCTCTTATAGAAGTTAAATATATTAAGGAAATATTAGAGAGTGTGGGGCAAGTTAACGCTTACTTGACTATAATAAAATGACTACCATAATGTCCCCTTCTTCAATATAAGGCTTCTACAATGTTTTTCTTCCACTTTTGTATTGAATCAAGAGTGATTTCAAAGGATTTCCTTTTATGTACCCGAGGCCAAAAGAAATGAGAATAGCAAAAGCCAAAATAAACGCGTTTTCATCCAAACAATAGTATCATAGTACATTACACAGCATCAAACAATGTGCTTACCATAAGAATATAACGATACAATAATTCGAGTCAGAGGTGTACGAAACGATATCTTCACCTTTCTGTGATAAGCTTTTTACGCATGAAATAAACCCCAGTTATTCAATAAAGAGAGTCACGCACCAACAATGAAAAATAAGAGACAAGGCTGACTAGGGTTTCCTTTTCTCCCCCCTCCTGTCTGAATCCAATTGTAGCTGAAAGTGAAGTTTTTTTTTAGAAATGGGAAAGCAAGAATAATATACATATTTATAAAAACAATAGCAAACAAATGAAAAGATACATGCATACAACAGATTGTTAACTCACCAAAACCTGTGAGTGAGCTCTGGGGACAATACAGGGTCTGGACAAACAGACACCTCACCGCAGACGCAAATGAGCGTCACAACGATGCTCGGACGACCCAAACTTTACCGGCGCGGTCACACCCGAAGA